>JAGFPH010000144.1:799092-810127 GCA_018207615.1 Philaenus spumarius
CCTATGGCCCTAGAGGAAGCTACATACCAAATTTCATTCCAATCCATAAGGTAGTTTTGAAGAAGTCGTTTTTTAATATTTGTGATCCCCCAAATCTAAATGTAGGTTAACCTTAAAAATACCATGGTTTTCTTTTTATATCTTATTATAAATAAAAATTAACTAAAATGTATTAGAATTCTTATTAGCAACACTTGATGTTAAAATATATGGTACAACGTTTTTTATAAAAAAAAAACAATGTTTGCTGATTGTTTATGGTTGAAACTGCAGTTTTTTACAAGACGTTTTAGTTCTGGTCCTTGGAGATATGTGAGCTGTCACTTAGACCAGACTTAATCTTTGAAAACAATTTATACTATTTTAGCAATATTGTAATATTTTTCTTATATTATTATTTTTGATAATTTATTGAAATTATGAAGTAAGTACATTTATATAGACAGTTTGAGCAAATACTTGACAGTATTTGAAAGTTTAAAAAAAAATTTTATATCAAATCATCTGTTAAAGTCAACACGTGTTTTGTGTTCTATAGACAGGTTAAAAAATGTTGCTCAGATTTGTAATGTGCAAGTTTAAACAATGAAATTAAGCTATATCTTGCCACATGGTAAAATAAAATCAACGTAACACATCAATGCTATAAATGGCTATTATTTCATATATTCATTTTACTTGACACCATGAACAGTTTAACCTTTTGTGTTTATTATCACTGGAACTATTACAATTCCTTTCTAAGAGTTTAACAGGTTAAACTTAGGTTAAAATTTAGGTTAAGTTAAAAGGTTGACATTCAAATAGATTTTGTAAAAATAAAGTTTAAATTAAATTGCATATGAGTTTTTGATATATTGACCAGTTAAATATACATATAACAGTTTCAATAACCTTTGAAAAGCTTGAGAAAAATATATATTGAACCTGGTTTTACCTGGTGTTCAAGACGCCATTGTTTCAACTTGGAGATGAATGATTTGATGGTTACAGCTATACGGGGTGATTTGAATTTAAGCCATTTGATGATTTGGAATACGGAAATGTGCAATAGCTAGATGCCACAATCTTATTTAAGAAAAAACTATTTCAATTTAACATTACGGTTGTATTGAAAAAAATCCAGGTGAACTTATGGAGGGTATACCCTGTACGCCATATTGAACCTGATTCCCATAAGAGCAATGCTACAGAATAAGTCATTTTTTCCGTCAATTCGTGGAATAAATTTAAAAATTTGGTTTCATTCTGAAGCACTGTCATATGTTGATTGCTGAATACATTTTCTAAAACCGTTTTATTGATTTCTTAAACGTATGATATAAATAGTAAACTTTATGCATTTTTTACTCAGTTGCAAAAATAAATATTGCAAAAAAACCTTATCAATCAACACCCACTATCTATTTTATTTTAAGAAAAAAATACAGCTTTCATTTTTTGACGAAAATAACACAAAAATATGCTTAAAAGTTACGATATGGTTTAAGGTTAATTTAACATTGAAATTTGGTAGTTATCTTCGGCATTTTGAATTTAGGAATCCGAGCCTTAAGACGGCTAACTTCAAGTGTTCTCCAATGAGGCCAGCCGACTGTACGGTTTAATTGAATAACTGTATTTTGGCGCATGCGCTTTAGATAAAGATGTAATTACTTCAAGCTATGATTATACTTTTGTTTACTTCTGTGACAGATAGATGGCGTAGGTTTATTGAATGAAGTTAATCTGCGTAGTTTAGGATTTTTGGTGCCGGTAAACATAACGGTACAATGTTTCACTATAGTATCGACACTACTTATTAGACGCCCGAAGTAAAATCAATCAGTTATGTTTCTAAATATTTAAATATTATTAAAGCAAACAATTTGCTAAAAATCATTAAAAATATATAGCCTAGGCAACAGGTACTTTTACCTGGAAACAAATTGGGAGAGATGAAACTTGGTAATAATGTAGGATACATTTTGATATCCTAAAAAACATACTAAGTTTGCGGCCCCCACTACTTTGAGCTTACGTCTTACAAAAAAAAAAAAAAAAAAAAAAAAATATTTCGTATAAGAATTATACAAAATTTAATTCTTTAAAACTTTTGTTTCAAAAGTTTTTCTGTGAAATAAACAGTTTTTGAGTTAAGCGCCATCTTGTGTTGTGTATTTTATAAAAACTGCATGAATGCGCTATTATCACCTGAAATTGATGAATTATTTATTATAATTTTTATTTTATTATTGAACTATTATTGCTATGATTTGCTTTGTAATAATAATAATATTTTTTTCCATTGCACTATCTTCCACACCCGTGAGGTAAAGTTACTGGGGCGTTTGTTTACAGAGGAGGTTTAAACGTTTGGTTTTGTATAGCTTGCCCATTAATGCATCGATCTTTTTGAAACTTTACACACCCCAAAATGTTTTGCAAAAATGTTAGCAGTACAACTCTTGTAAAAAAATGGTGGAATAATGGGGATGCGGAATACTACTCCCCGGAAAACTACCCCCCCAGGTGAAACATGACGTCACGAAATCTGCCAACTAACCAATATGGGAGCCGTGTCCGCGACTGGAATACTACCCCCTAGTAAAAGCGGGTCGCCGGAATACTACCCCCCCGGAAAACTACCCCCCCCCCAAGCAGGTTCCTACAATTATACTGTTATCGGCAACATACTGTGACTAAACAGTTTAGGTTAGTCGCCTAGTTTTTTTTTAATTCTAATTATATCGAAACTTGAGTGTGTGTGACTGGAAAACTGTCCCCCCCCGATCTCTGACGTCAAAATGACGTAGGAACCTGCTTATAGGGTAGTTTTCCGGGGGGGTGGGGTAGTATTCCGGCGACCCGAAAAATGTATTAATTTTCTCACTCTGTTAATATTTAGGCCTATTTAAATTATCTTATCTTCTAAAGCGAGAGATAATTGTCTGTCTGCCAAATGGATCTGGAATCTCCGTCTAAGGATTTTTGATTTTATATGGGGCTTTTGGCCACGAGAAATCGATTGGGAAAATTCGTTTTCTACGTCTTTTTATTAAATTAAAAAGTGAAATTTGTCCATTTTAAACAATACAAAGCACAGCTGATGCAAATGTTTTCAATGTCATTACAATAATCATCTGTTTTCTTTTAAACGAAGCACAGCTGATGCAAATGTTTTCAATGCCATTACAATAATCATCTGTTTTCTTTTAAACTGTATTTTATTAGAGGTAAGCCTAATGTTGTATCTATTTATAGTTACCATGGCAACGAATACTTCTGCTAAATAAACATACCCTTTATTTAGTTGTTTAATGTTATAGGCCTAACCTAAACGATGTTCACGGAAATTTGCAATAATAGTTATTGACGTGAGAGAACTAGGCCCTGCTTATAATCGAGCTTTAGCTCGGTCTCCTGGTACTAACTTACTGATTTTGTAACAAAAATTAAATTATTAAATTACTGCAAATTTTATAAAATATTTTTATTGTCACATTCTAATGATGTAAAGCATTCTGATTAGAAATCTATTATATAACATAGTGGAAAACTTAAAACCAAAGTCTAAAATTACTCAAACTGTAATCCATCCACAGCGACACACTGGTAACAGCGCTCAACAAATGATTCATTGCGGTAGAAAGTGGACTCGAGCGGTAGAAAAACAATTCGATCATGCCTATCAGGATCTAACTCATGATACTCAATGATACAGGAATAAAATGATCCGGATCATCGTCAAGTAATTGTGGACTAGGTGACTGAAAACAAATCTGGTACCAACTCAAGAAAGTTATTTTTGGATTGAGAAAATTAATACATTTTTCATTATTAATTTTGTTTCTACAAGTGTTATAATGCTAATTTTTACAGAACATTTTAAAAGCCTCTATTGTGGGGTGTGAAAAGTTTCAAAAATATCGATGCATTAATGGGCAAGCAATACAAAACTATTATAAACATTTAAACCTCTTCGTGGGTCACCCCGTAAATAAAACCACGGAATTTGGCCACCATTTTCCAAGATGGCTGCGTAAGCTAAAAGTGGTGGGGGTCCCAAACTTAGTATGTTTTTTAGGATGTCAAAATGTACTACATTACCAAGTTTCATATCTCCGCATTTTTTCCAGGTAACTTAAATTTTAACTCCTTGCTGCCTGGGCTATTTATATTGATTGTATAAGTAAGTTTTGAGTTGATTGTTGCTATCAAAGAAATGTAAAATTTCACCTTGAAAACGTAATTACTTGTTCGAACGAGTACACAATTTGAAGTTTGTATCACTGGGATTATAGCATAAATCTCTAAAACCTTAAACTTACACAACAGAAACATTAAATAAAATTGTTCGGATAAAATGAAAATATCTGCATTGTTTCAGTTTTAATTTGAAACCCAGTTAGAGCGAAATTGCTTTGAGAAACGAAACCATTGTTGTCAAACTCAGCTTGGAGGATATTTGCGTCTTTTGTTTTACTCTTATTGTATTTGAGGTTATATTGATTGAAGGCAGTGATATATTTCATTTTGAAAAACAGTTTGGATTACCTTTTGGTAATACAAGTTAAAGAAAATGTTGAAAATTGTGTTTTCGATATCAGTAAGCACAAAGTATTGTTATTAAAATGACAACTTTGCACATGTTTATATTAAAATCAGAAATACATTCGCAGGCCTAATTCGTAATTTTAATATACAAATATAAACTAGAATTAAAACCTTTAAGATTGGTATTACATCAACCATTTGATTCAATGAAATTAGTTCTACGATTGCCTTCTGCAAATAAAATTTGATGGCGGTCAATATTAAACCAGGTACAGTATATTAAAAATTTGGAAAACGGTTGACCCTAAAGGCCATCCCTGTAACTTCACGCTTTGGAAATTTTGAACTGCCATAACTTTTGAATGAATCAACCGATTTTTATGCGATTTGCGGCAATCGATGCAGTTTTTTAAGTCCATTGAAAGAATCAACAACAAAAATTTTTGAGATCAAAAGTTTCGGAGAAATTGAGGAAAAACACATTTTTTGATTTTCTTTCGTTCACGATATCTCGCGAATGAATCAACCGATTTTTATGCGATTTGCGTCAATCGATGCAGTTTTTCGAGTCCATTGAAAGAATTGACACCAAAAAATTTTCTGATGAACAATTTCGGAGAAATTGAGAAAAAACACTTTCTTTGATTTTCTTTCGTTCACGATATCTCACGAACGAATTAACAGATTTTGACCGGACTGGTAGCGATCGACGTCGCTTTTCAAAGTTAAAAGCTGATTAGATTTTGGAATTGATTGGTAAAGCCGTTTAAAAGTTATTCCAAAAAAACCTGATTTGAAAATTTTTTATTTCTTAGTTTTTTCGAAATTTCTCAGAACCTACCGGTCCGAATTAGTTGAAATTTTCAGGAAATCTAAGTTTGATGGAACTCTTTAGAACGCCGTTTGGTAGGATCCAATCGGTTTAGCCGTTCAAAAGTTATAAGCGGGTCACATACTTACATACACACACACACACACACCAAGACACACACACACATACACACAGACAGGGTGACACCCTCTCGGGAGTGGTCAGGGAAGATTCCTAGGACCTTAAAACGTCGAGATCTGATGAATACTCGATTTTCGAAAAACGGGGTGAAACCAATAACTTCCCGATTTTAGAAAATTTTCAATTTTCTTAGCGGGAAGTTAAAAAAACAAACAAAAAACACATAGGCCTATTATTTTATATTACGTCAAGAATTAAAAAAAGAAACCATTTAATAATTTTCCGAGTAATAAAGTCAGTGTGAAAACGTTTATAAACTTCATAACAATTGATTCGTATTGTTTTAAATTTTATCTTTAAAAATGTTACTATTTAGGAAGATGCATATTTTTTTTGAAAAATGACAGCAACTTTAATATTGACGCCTTTTATAAAATTTTACCTTTACAATAATGTTTATCAAGGCGAAACATAGTGGCTGAGAGGTAAACGCAATCGTCCAGTTTCTTACGTTTGTAACCTCTGACATAGTTGCGCAAGTTCAAACCTCTAAAGTCTTGCTGGAAAATATTTAATTGTTTAGGACTTGCCACTTTTTTTTATTGATTCCGCAATATTTTCCAAATTTAAATAGTTTTTCAAACCATACTTGTACGAGTGAGAAGTATTAACAAAATGTGCTTCAATTAATCAAATTGAAGGTCAAATTTGCTAAAACAATTACTGCTTGCTTATTTATTTTACGTCAATTAATTAATTTGAGTTGACTCAAATAAATTAAAAGAAATAAAATATGGAACAAATACTTGTTGCTTTTATTTATAATAATTTCAGTTAAATATTATCTTTTAATTGAGTATACTAAGTATATAAAATAAAATGATATTACAACAATCTAAAGATAGAAATAATACAATTTTAAACATGTCGAATGTGTTTTTCTACAGTGTGTAACTCATACACGTAGCCTATAGCTAGAAAATGTCATCACAGCTATTAGTAGGAACGATTAAAATAGTATCTTACGACAAAAACAAGTTCAAGGAGTATAAACCTTTTTCATTATTTACTTTTAAAAGCACAAGTAAATTAAAAAATTTATAATTTTTAGATTTTTTTATCAAAACGCTTGAGTTGATCAGCTGCAGATTAGTCATTTTTGATAATATAGTTTTTAAAATAAGTGCAGCAAAAAATAATTGTATTTATAACTTCTGTGCCAATTTTTAAATCGATATGTTCAAAAATGTCGAAAATGGAGTCGTTAAATCCAAAAGTGTTATAGTTAAAACGAGATAGGTAAAACAGAAGACTATTTTCAAGCGCCTCGTTTTTAAAAATAACAAGAAAAAAATCGTTCATACTTACTAAGAATATTTATACTGGTGTACTCAACTTGTAAAACAAATTTGGTGTTGATATTCCAAAAATTGACGAAACTGGAATAGATTGAAATTAGTTCATGGGTCCGGTACTCCTAAAATCGATAATCGAAATCGACTCCTAGATCGGGTCATTTTTAAGATAACAAGCTGAGACTCAGCATAAATGTTTAAAATATATATTTGAACTCCTATGTCAAGTTTCAATTTGATATATTAAAATTCGGCCAATTTAGAATGACCCAACGCTTCATATATGAATAAGATGTCCCCTTTTAGTGATTTCCCCTGCTGCAAAATACATACCTGCATTATCGAATTTTTTCCAGACAAATCATTGCTCGGAGGAAATAAATACATATGACTTTTTTTATTGAAAAATACTTCCCCTACACGGTGGTATTTTTTATTTTTATATATCTTCATCATAGCTCGAAATATTAAGGATAATAGAAAAAAAATGATAATTGATTTTTTTTTCGACTTTGGGAAATCGATAGACTGGTAAACTTTTTTTATGTTAATGTACATACTATAAGGTACTTATAAAAAAAAAATCAGCCATATTGCAAATTACTGGTAGTTTTAACCTATACCGACTGGGCTAACAGGAAAGTATCATGCTTTTGTGCCATTGCACTTTTGCGCGCGCGCCCGCGCCAATCCATTGATTATGAACTCCATTAACTCTACTTACCCGTGCTCAACTAAAGAGTAATAAAGCACAAATTAACTTCGCCCTTCCTTTTATTTGTTTCGGTTGTATTGTCTTTGGATGATCCTAGTCGAGTTCTTTGTGACTTCGCTACGCGCAATTTATTTCTCAAGTGTCGATGAAGTGTAGGGGGTTAAGGAGGGGGAGGGTAAATTGCAAATTGCGTGGAACAAGGCGTCCTTACACTAGGTGGGATAAATATTGCCCGGTTTTACAAAGCCCGGATTAAAGATCGATGTATCGAACCAGTCGCTTAGAAAATGCGATTACATCGCGATTGAGTCTTGAATGCTTTTCAATTGGCATTCAGATCAGTTTAACGCCGGCCGATTGGTCGTCAAGCTGATTTCGAGAGCCTGGTTTGACTCTAATCTGAAAGAAATTAAAATTGGATACAGGCCTACATGTCCCAGTGAGTATTCAGTCTGATGGGAAGATTTCAGTTCAAGAGTTTACTAAATATCGAAGTAGACAATATCGAGAATCAGCCAGACAAGTTCGTTAACTGAAGAATTTTCGTAGCGGTTATTTTAACAAATATTTTTTCCTAAAATTATTGAATAGCTTTTCAAAAAAGCGAAAAATGTTTCTGAGATGGGAACGAAATTACTTTCATCCGATGATAACCAAAAGAGGTTTTGGTCGTAAACCCCACATATATAGCTGTTTCCGATTGAAACGAATCATTATCGTTTCACAACGAACGTTAAGCCGGCTAAACACTAAGTTATCCACAGGCAATAGTGAAATGTTCATGTTGCAGGTTGTTAACTTTTTATCAAATAGAGCAAGGTTGCTAGCAGCCTCAATTCACTCGTTGCTCTTAGTTGTTGGGTTCAGTTGCCAAGTTGCATGCTACAAAATAATTTGGGATCAAATATAAACTAAGGTTTTAAATAGAAGAACAATAGGAATAGTAATGAAACAAATGTCGTGCGTTTTTCGGAGAGTTACAGATTTTTCAGCCTAAGGTGTATGGGTTTCGTTAGAGCTGTTATTTGCTAAGAAAATTTTCTTCAACATTTTGTTAGTGACATATATCAATCTTTAAACAGCGGCTTGTAACTGGAATCTTTATTGATGTCCAGAATGCATTTGATACTACAAATCGTTATATTTTTGTATGCAGGTAGTAATATGCTGTAGTGTGGGGTTAACCTGAAGAATATATTATAAGTTAGTGGTTAGAACACAAAGATTTATAGTTAACTAGCTGACCCGTACGGCGTTGCCCGTGGTGGTTAGTATTTTCAGTCTTTTTAACGTAATTGTAATCTTTTGAAGTGTTCAGTCAGTGAGTGGTATTTGGCTTTTATATATATAGATCTTAAATAATAAAAACACTATTGTCATAATAATAAAAGATCTGAAATTATGATTTTAGTAAATTTGATCCCCCCAAACCCCTCCTAAAATTTCGAAATTTTTCATACCCTTTCTTAGTGAGCACCTATGGCCCTAGAGGAAGCTACATACCAAATTTCATTTCAATCCATTCGGTAGTTTTTGAGAAATCGTGATGAGTGAGTGAGTGGTATTTCGCTTTTATATAAATAGATTACAGGGTTCCGCTCACTGCTTACCAACCCAAAAATTAAAACAGATTATTTTATACTATTCAGTCGTTCTGCTAACACATGAAAAACCGCCTCAAAAACGCAAAGAATAACTGGGAAAATGTCAATATCAGGGGTAATTTGAGGATGATCAAAAACGCATTGAAATTGCAAGGAAAAATTCAAAAACGCCTATTTCTGGCGTAATTTTGGGAGAATCTCAAACATTTTTTAACAGACTACTTTTAGGCCTTAAACGAACCTAAGTACCAAATTTCAACATTTTCTGCCAATTAGTTCTCGAAAAAGCTGAGAAAACGCAAAACATCGCTAGAAAAACGCGAATATTGGGCGTATCTTTGGGATGTTTTCAAAATCCGTTCTTAGTGCGCGTCTAAAGGTCTAACTGTACATGCATGCCAAATTTGAACTCATTTGGTTCAGTAGATTTTTAGTTCTGCTGATGAATGAATCAGTGCCATTTCGCTTTTATATAGATAGATTGCATTATACGAAATAAATTATGGCGTTCTTAAAGGATCCGTGATTCGTGCAATACATTTTATTAAATATGTTAATGATTTAGGCAATCGTAAATTTAATGGTGAATTTATAGACACAGTCTTCCTGTACAAAATAGCTGACTCAGACTGACAATCGAAGATCTGAGATATTTGAGACTAGGTTTTATCGTATTGAGTGAAGCCATACCGGAGAATGTATTATACCAACGTTTGTATAATGTAATGAAATAATCATATTGATAGTTAATTATGTTCAAAATAAAACAAGGAATTAATAATGTTTAATAGTTAGAAGTATTATTGGATAAAAAGAATAAAATGGAATGACCGTATAAATAAATTACAGCTGAAACTTAATTCAGTTTTTTATAGTTCTTTGTTAGAACTACTAGCATACTTGAACTAGAACTATTAAACTAGTTACAACCATTAAAAAACTTATAATACGAGCTATATTATTTGTAAAAAACTTATTCTACTTTTCCCTTTTTTAGATCAATGGGCATTGCCTTTGAGGTAAATGATTGTATTTAAGATTTTGATGGAATTCTACAAGAACAGTGGATGGGTAAATAACTTTTCTAGAAGGCGAAATTATGCAAACAGTAAGTTGTTTGTCTGTTAATTAGAATTCAGTTAAAGACTTTTATGTTTGGGAGGGGTGTGTAAAATCTTCATATCTTACCAGTGGAAATTCAGGAAAACACATTTGATGCTAAAAACTTCGTTGTTTTCATTAGAAAACATTTAAATAAATTTAAAGTGGTATCTGTAGTGTATTTGATGTTATTTTAGTTACAGTTTACATTAATACTGACATGTCAAGGTGTGTGTTGCCACGTAATAACCCTTTTATTTAATAACATATTTTTGAATGAATTTGCAACTGTTTCCTTACGTTATGTTTTCACAAGGATGTATCGTAGGCCAGAAAAGGAAATCGATTTTTTCTTATTTCCTTAACTTAATTTTCTTTAAAAATTTCAATTTACTAATCGTCTCAGGGTCTTGCGTTTTGGAATCATACTAGTCTATTCGGATAGTAGATGATTTACAACTTTTTAGCGAATTTCCATAGGAAAAATGAGCTATTGCAGTGGCCCTTAGGTAAGACCTAAGGTCTTGAGTAGCAAATGAGCACCGATCATGGTCCCCAGAACACGTTTTGGGGGTGTCATTAAAAATCATATAATATATATGTATGTATGTGTGCCCACTCTAACGGACGCATTTTACGTCCGATTTGGTCCAAATTTGGTACACACGTTGTTTTTCTGAGTCGCTTGAACTGGTAAATTAGCCAAAAAATTTACCGGAAGTAGACCAAATTTTTTACCGGAAGTAACTTTATGTATAAGTGTGCGCACTCT
>JAGFPH010000144.1:831140-845558 GCA_018207615.1 Philaenus spumarius
CTATTTCTATCTCATAAGACTCGTACATTTTGAGATATTAAGCCGTACTCCAGACTTTTTTTGACACCTTGTATTATTACATCAAATTAAATGTTTAGATAATATGTGGAAAACAGTGCTATAGATTACCCCTTGGTCTTCAAGGGGTGATAAAAGTACCTACATTTTGGAATAGTTACAAGCCGGATAAATATAGGTAATTATATTAATTAATAACTATATTTAACTATAGAAGTGACTTGGATACCACAAAATGGAATTTAAATTTTAGAATATGTTTGTTTATTCCGTCCGTGGACTTAAAAAATAATGTATCCTTCATTACTTCTCCCTTTATAACATACAATATTCACAAATCAAATATATCAATAAATGATGGTGGTATATCTATATATATAAAAGCCAAAACCCACTGACTCACTGACTCACTCATCACGATTTCTCAAAAACTACCGAACGGATTGGAATGAAATTTGGTATGTAGCTTCCTCTAGGGCCATAGGCGCTCGCTAAGAAAGGGTTTCAAAAATTTCGAAATTTTAGGGGGGTTGAGGAATTAAAGTTATTAAATCACGATTTCTTCAAAACTATCGAACGGATTGGAATGAAATTTGGTATGTAGCTTCCTCTAGGGCAATAGGTGCTCACTAAGAAATGGTATGAAAAATTTCGAAATTTTAGGAGGGGTTTGGGGGGATCAAAGTTACTAAAATCATAATTTCAGATCTTTTATTATTATGACAATAGTGCTTTTATTATTTAAGATCTATATATATAAAAGCCAAATACCACTCACTGACTGAACACTTAAAAAGAATACAATTACGTTAAAAAGACTGAAAATACCAACCCCCACGGGCAACGCCGTACGGGTCAGCTAGTACATATATGGTAGTATGTTTGTGGGCACTTTATAACGCCCTTTGAGAAACCGCGCTACATAGATTTTCCATGGTAAAAACTTTGCATTACATGATTTAAATATAAAGAAAAATATATAAGATTAAATAAGTATACATATTCTTCAACAAATAAATGTATAAGTCACTAAATTTAGTACTCATATTATATTTATTTAATTTTTGTTATGTTGTGAAGCATTATTTCGTTGTTGTATGTTGGCAACATTGCATCAGTGAAATTATGTTGGCATTGAGTATTCTAATGTGCTGTTGTTTGTTTCTATTGTGTTCTTTCTGCAGAGTTGAAGTTAGTAAAAAAAACAGTACAGTGGCGGACTTTATAAGGGCTATACGTATGTACGCAAGTAGATAATCTTAGTAAAGTTTTCTTGTTTCACTCTGTCTAAAGTTATTTATATAAGCACTTCTTAACTTTAGTGAAATGTAGTCTATATTCCTAAGGGTATATTTTTGTCATTAAACACTCAATATAGCCCAGTCGGTATAGGTTACAACTACCAGTAATTTGCAATACGACTGAATTTTTTTTATAAGTACATTAAAGTATGTAGATTAACATAAAAAAAAGTTTACCAGTCTATCGATTTCCCAAAGTCGAAAAAAAAATCGATTATCATTTGTTTTTCGATTATCCTTAATATTTCGAGCTGGAATGAAGATAGAGGAAAATAAAAAATACCACCGTGTAGGAGAGGTATTTTTCAACAAAAAAGGTCATATGTATTTATTTCGTCCGAGCAATGGTTTGTCTGGGAAAAATTTGATAATGCAGGTATGTATTTTGCAGCAGGGGAAATCACTAAAAGGGGACATCTTATTCATATATGAACCGTTGGCTCATTCTAAATTGGCCGAATTTTAATATATCAAATTGAAACTTGACTTAGGAGTTAAAATATATATTTAAAACATTTATGCTGAGGCTCAGCTTGTTATCTTGAAAATTACCCGATCTAGGAGTCGATTTCGATTATCGATTTTACTAGTACCGGACTCACGAACTAATTTCAATCTATTCCAGTTTCGTCAATTTTTGGAATATCAACATCAAATTTGTTTTACAAGTTGAGTACACCAGTATAAATATTCTTAGTAAGTATGAACGATTTTTTTAATGTTATTTTTAAAAACGAGGTTCTTGAAAATGGTCTTCTGTTTTACCTATCTCGTTTTAACTATAACACTTTTGGATTCAACGACTCCATTTTTGACATTTTTGAACATATCGATTTAAAAATTGGTACAGAAGTTAAAAACACAATTGTTTTTTGCTACACTTATTTTAAAAACTATATTTAAAAAATTGACTAATCTGCAGCCGATTAACTCAAGCGTTTTGATGAAAAATCTAAAAAGGTCTGAAATTATACTTTTTTAAGTTACTTGTGCTTTGAAAAGTAAATAATAAAAAAGGTTTATACTCCTTGATCTTGTTTGAATCTATATATTTAACTTGTAAAAAAACTTTCAGGTTGATATTTTGAAAATTTTCTAAACTGGAGATGTTTAAAATGAATTGGTGGGTCCGGTACTCCTAAAATCGAGAAACCCATTAATAAGTCAAGTGGCTCTAGATCGGGTAATTTTCAAGATAACAAGCTGAGGCTCAGCATAAATGTTTAAAATATATATTTTAACTCCTATGTCAAGTTTCAATTCGATATATTAAAATTCGGCCAATTTAGAATGAGCCAACGCTTCATATATGAATAAGATGTCCCCTTTTAGTGATTTCCCCTGCTGCAAAATACATACCTGCATTATCGAATTTTTTCCAGACAAACCATTTCTCGGACGAAATAAATACATATGACCTTTTTTGTTGAAAAATACCTTCCCTACACGGTGGTATTTTTTATGTTTCTCTATATTAATCTCAGCTCGAAATATTAAGGATAATCGAAAAAAAAAATGATAATCGATTTTTTTTTCGACTTTGGGAAATCGATAGACTGGTAAACTTTTTTTATGTTAATCTACATACTTTAGTGTACTTATAAAAAAAAATTCAGCCGTATTGCAAATTACTGGTACTTTTGGTCTAAATTGACCTTTACCGACTGGCCTAATATACATTTATATTGTTTCTGTTTGGTCTGTTAAACATAAACCGTTAATAAATATATCTATATCTAAATTAATTAGTATTAACTGGCTGGACCTGTTTTTTCAGGTCTAGCCAAGAAATGGCTCTCAAGCCAAATGACAAAGAAACAGAATTAGCTATTCAAACTTTATTAAATTTAAATAATGAATTAGTAGTAGAAGAAAACCTAAAAGTTAATCAAAATACACCTGAAAGTAATGAAAATAAAAGAAAACATTCAGATTCTATTAGCCCTCAAGAAAACAGGGATAAAAAGTTTCTGGACGAAAGTCATGCTAATCATTTACCTCCATTAAAAAAACCAAAACACAAAAATATCTATAGAGAGTCCAACACAGGGCCATATGAAGTATTAATACAAACAAATAATGGGGCAAAAATCCACCCTATAAGAGTAGGCAAAATAATAGAAAACTCGAAAGAAAATATTGATTAAATAGAAAAAAAGGGCAACACACTATCAGTTATCTGTAAATCTGCATCAGCAGCCAATAATTTAATTATTAACACTAATTTAAACGAATTTAATGTTTTTATTCCTTCATATAGAGTGGAGTCAATAGGACTTATTTTTATAGAAAAAGATATAGACGTATCTGATATAGTGAACGAGGGTTTCAGTCCAGTAGAAATCCTCTCAGCTATAAGAATTAAAAAAAAGACTCGGAAGGCAAACTTCAGAATACAAATGCGGTTAAGATTTTTTTTCAATGAAACATAATACCTAAAGAAATAAGACTACATTATGTTATACTACCGGTAAGGCAATACATAGCACCTGTTATGCAATGTTATAATTGCTTTTTATATGGTCACAGAGCGAACGCTCCCTGTAAAAAGGAAAAAAAATGTAGGGTATGTGGGGAAAATTTTCATGGGCAATGCAATAAGGACCCAAAATGTATACATTGCGAGGGTAATCACCCAAGCAACAGTAAAGCATGTCCGGAATACGAGAGACAAATGTCAATAAAAACTAGAATGGCCCTTTTTAAGGAGGACTATTTTACAGCGGCCGAATTATATACTATAAAATATAAAAAAAAATAAAACATACAATAA
The DNA here is from genome assembly GCA_018207615.1 of Philaenus spumarius. Classification (NCBI taxonomy): domain Eukaryota; kingdom Metazoa; phylum Arthropoda; class Insecta; order Hemiptera; family Aphrophoridae; genus Philaenus; species Philaenus spumarius. The sequence continues at coordinate 835,233 of JAGFPH010000144.1, forward strand.
ATATATACCCAAATCTTTTGCAGATACTGCAAGGACACCTTATGAAATAAAAAACCATATCGAATTTCCAGAACTAAAAAAAAATAATATAAATTGCAGCCACTGTAATACAGAGAGGCCAAGTAGAAACTTTCGAGCAAATTACAATAAATATGATATATTGAGTGACTGTGAGGGCACTCAATTTAGTCCAACAGATAGCACAGGCACACTAAATAGCACTTTGTCAAATCCAAAACTAAATCTCTCAAAAAACAGATTTCAAAACAATAAAAACACAAGATACCAAAATCGGCCGTCTTCATATAATTACGAAAGAACTTCAAAACAAGACAAACCTTCAATAATAGAATCAAGTACCTTTACAGATAGTAATAATCCGGACAATCTGGAAACCATAAATAATAAATCAGAAATAAATAGACCAATAGTTTCAAATAAAAAACCATTAGATAATCTGATCAAAAACATAAAATTTAGAAAAAAAACTCAAAACATGGCTTAAAAACATTTCCTTAAAAAAGGAATATATCAACCCTCAGGAAAATGTCTATAAAGATTTAATTAAAATAATCAAATGTAATAGGAAAGTAAATACAGCTACTACTCAATTTAAAAAGATACTAGGGGAGACCCCTGCGTGCTCCGCACGCCAACCCCCCACCCCCCAACTCCCTGTTGGAACCCGTTGTGTGCCGTTGGAACCCGTTGTATAGTCAGCAAGGCTCAGGTCTACACTTTAATAAAAACCTAACCTAAAAATTGATTTAAAATTTGAAATATACTGTCAATGAAAATATTAGAGACTACAGCTGATTACTGAACCAACAATAAACATTACAAATCAGACCTAAAACACACCAACAATAACATAACCTAAATCAAATCATCTGTTGACATTTGAGTAAGTTTAAAGTAAACAACTTATTTATTTGAAACTCAATTAGTTTATCAGCTGTTTAAAATAAAATTACAGTATTTCCTATTTAGCCTAGTTGTAGCATACGCTACTGATGCAATTTTGAAACTCGGAATAAAACTAAAATAAAAGTGTAAATCAAATATTTAGCTTCACAGTGACTTAGAACTGCAAATTATCTTTTAAATAAAAAAATAATCATCAAAATCGGTTAAGTATTAACTTCAGGAAGTGAGTGAACTAAAATCAGGATTTTTTTTAAATATATAGACAATTATGACATACAAAAAAAACAATAGATAATCTAAATATTATATGAATGACTCAAACACAATAATCCTAATACAATTCTAGAAATAATTAATATGATAATAGCAGCAAAAATTCCAATTTAAATAATACATAAGTATAAAAAGAAAAAGTATTAACAAGATACATGTACTAACCTGGCTCGAGGTGCTTATATCCATGGTCCGTATCCTTTTCGGTTTAGGAATACCAGAAGGACCTCTGGTGAGAAGAAAATCCCATATCACATACCAACATTCCCTAATCCATAGTTCTCAAAAAATCATATATAAATCCTACTTTCCGTAACTAATAAGACTTACAAAACATATTATGAACGCATAGGAATTAAAACACACAATAGTGACACTTTCCTAAATAAGATAGATCAAATTAAAAGAACAATCAGTGTTTTGTGTTATAAAAGTGCTAGAAATGGAAAAAGTACAGTGGTTTTTATAAGGGCTACATGGAACTCCAAGCCAGCCTATAAAAAAATAGGCATCAAGAAAAAAAAAGTTAGTAAAAATGAGCGATTACCTAGAAAGAAGTAGTGAAATAGTTAGAGTTTACAGTTACAATCAGACAATAGTGATTGTGAAGATAATGAAAGTGACTGTAGTGAACCAGAAGACTTAGCACAATATGTTGATGAAATAATACGTGATGATGAGTTTGTTACTTTTGATGAACTGTTTTCTGAAGGTGACAAGTAAATGACGTTTTAAATACAACTGAGGTAACCCTACCTTACACTAATGTCAAATACAAGATAGCCTGTGGTAATGAAACGCGATAATATTTAGCCCATCCTCCTCTACATTCATGAAGAAGAGAACGAAATTAGGTGTGCACATTGAGTAGCAAATGGCCAGAAAGTTTACTTCTAAGAGATCCACACAAAGATGGCCTTTCTCCATTCCGTACAATTATAGACATTGTAGCCATAAATGCCTATTCTTTGTATTTGTTGAATGATCCAGAATGCAACATGGTAAAACACAATAGAAGCGCAATATTTTTGCAGCAGCTAGGCTTAGAGCTGATAAAGTCGAATGTTGAAAGGCACTCACAGAATATTTCTGGCTTGCATAAAATTATTGTGAATTAAATGGAACACATTCTATCCAGAGAACTTCATCCATAAACGGCCAACAGACCTGATCCGTCTTCGAAAGTGCGGAGGCACGTTCGCTCGTCTGCTGCTCCACAAGCTCAGTCAACTACATATGTCTTGTAATATGTACAAGTGGACAAAGCACTTTCTACTCCAAAGATCCAGGTTACAAAATAAAGTAATGAAGTACAAGAAAGTCTGTCATGGGCTACCACAAGGGGCGGTGTTTACTTGCTTGCTTTTCAACGTCATATGTGCAACGAGTAGTGACATTCCAGGATTGGAAGAAACCTTGAATAATGGGTTGGCTAATGTCTCTGCGTGGTGCAAGGAAAATAAGATGGAGGTAAATACCGAAAAAAAGTATGTCAATTGTTCACATTATCCACCAAACAATATAATTTGAAACTTACTTACAGCGGAGTAGAGCTGGAAAGAACGAATGATGCCAAGTACTTGGGCGTTAAATTTGACAACAGACTTAGTTGGTCCAAGCAAATACAAACCGCAACTGATAAAGATTAAAAAAACCAAAATCTTAACCTGAGGAAATTATAGATTGACCAGAACAACGTACTTTGAAAAATAACTGGTGTATCAATATCGACACGGATGTAATTACAAGGGGAAGTGGATCCACTGCATAGCCGCAGGGAGAAGTCAGTACTCAAGTTCTGGGAGAGGGCAAAGAGAATTGACTACTTTCACTGGGAAAAATACAAACCTGTGACATCGTAACTCAAGACATAAACATCACCTACCATCCATGCCGAACTGGAACTGGGGCAAGCATCAAAGTTCCCAACCTGTCACACAGTTTGAATCATAAGGACTTCAAGGCTGTTAGTGATCCCCACATCCTAAAGGTTGCTGCTTTGGAAACGATTGTGGAGTTAAGACAACTGGATCCATGTATACACTGATGAATCAGTGGCGAAACATGCCTCTGGAGCGGGCTTTTACAGCGACCACTTTGAGGGCTGCAGCCCTGTCAGAATTAATGCCAATAACTTCGATGGTGAGATTGCGGCGATAAACTTTGTTTCATCTCCGGCAAATCAGCGCGTGTTGTGTTCTTTGTGAATTCACATGCCGCGCTAACTAGTAATACCCCCACCGACTGTGTACAAACAATGAACAGACTAAAGACCATGGCAGACATGATTGAAGGAGGGTAGTACACTGTGCTACAATGGCTCCCCAGCCATGTCGGCATTGAGGGAAATGAATGCGTAGAAAAACTAGCGAAAAAGGGCAACACCTTGCCACAGCCTGATAATCCCATATCCCTATTGAGTCAACTATCAACGGAAAAACAAGGGAAAGGCAAAAAGAAACGAGTGCCGGAAAGCTATGTGAAGACCACATAGCCTACCGAGAGTAGAAGCTGTTGCCAAATTCAGACTACTTACGGGCCATGTTTATCTGCAAGCCCACTTATATAAAATAGGATTAGCAGCCTAGGAAATTTGCCCTCTGTGCGGCATTCACAAGATGGACGGCCCACACCTTCAGAACTGCATAGCTCTGCAAAACGTGAAGGAGCGAAGTCAGCATTGTCTCTTCTGGGAAGCTAGGCGGAGAATGGCAGAGATGCCAAAAATTGGCATTAGATAGAGTAAAAGTAAGTGCGTTTGCTCATCTGAAGCTGCAAGAAGAGCAAAGCAAAGGTTTAGCAAGGCAACTATTGTTTGCTGCAATTGCTATAGATATGTTTGTGGCATGCACAAGAAGACCAACATGTGTTTTTTTTTTAATGAACAAACACTTTCAGAATAGGAAAAGTTTGTTAAAAACAGTTTTTTTACTGAAATTCATGTATGTTTTTTGAATATTTTTCTTGCTATAAATAATTGTTGTAAACCATTAATAGTTATTTCATTAAGACATTTTAGAATTCTCAACAGGTTTATTTCTTTGGCACCGTGTTAGTATAACTGCATTATATATTTTAGTTTTAGTTAAAATGATTGTGGGCATTTTTTGACCACCTTGGGATAACATGTAAATAAAAAAAAAAGGTTTGGAGACCTAGGGTTAATTGATTGTGCCATTATTTATAGGAAGAGGTTAGATTTGGAACATCTAGTCCTCTTGAACTAACCTCTACACTGTTAGTAATGTGCCGTTATTAAAATAGCGCTCCACTATTTGAACCAGAATGACATTTCTGATTAAACTAAACTAAATCTCTGCTTGATAAACTGAACGCCCACGGCACCTTGCGGGTGGAGAACGTAACTCAGAAACAGCTGATTATCAAGTCTGCATGAAGCAGAGTTAAACGCATGCGTAGATAAAGACTAGTTATGTAATCGTCTTTTAGTCAATCTCCCTTTGTTAATCAACCTTGAACTTACAGACCTTCGTTCAGCACCGACACAAAGGACTTGAAAACCGCATGGCAACGTGAACTTTGCAAAATGCGAAGTTATACGAGAATTAGTAAATTTTTAAATCTAAAATAATCTTTCACAAGTGCGATTAATAAATAAAAAGACCAGTTATGTCGCGAAGGTCATTCGCGGACGCCAAGTTTCGTTAGTTCGTTAGTTTCGTTTCGTTAGTTCATAAAACATGTGAATACGTTTGAACTCTTTGACATCAATTGCCAGGTAACCATTTAAACCTTTTCTTAATTATTTTTACCATCTGATTTGCTATATTAATTTGTAATGTTGTAAATTTTAACTACAATTATATATCTGCAGTTAGGGCCTACAGAATAATTTTATTAATCCATAAGTAAATTTAACCTATACAGCCATTTCTTTAACCAAAGATACAGCCTATAAGCCTTCAGCAAATTTCAGTTTAAAATATAGTTGCCTTTTGTGCTAAATAAAGGAGAAACATGTTAGTAGAGCCATAGTCTCTGTTCAGATTTTACTGTTATTAATTTTATAAAACAATATGTTACCATACAGTTTCTTGCACGAACAAACATTCAGTTTCTTGCACAATATTACAATTCTGTTTTGTACATGATTTTTTTTGCACTTAACCTTTTGGTTCTGAAACTAAAATTATGTTGTATTTTGTTTCATAGTTTACAACTGGTTCAACAATGACTCACAAAAATTGAATAAAGTTAACCTTTTGAAAATTTGTGCCTTCAGAAGAACTATGAGTGTAAAAGTCCAAATTTTTGAAACATCAGTGAATATTAATGGATAATTATATATAATTTAAAATAGTAATTACATGTTTGAAAATTAGAATTAATGAAGGCTGTCTTATGAAAAAAAAAAAAATACAAAGATAATTTGATAAAGGCTGTATGTAAATTTCGTTTAATTAAATAACTTGGAAGGGACCACTAGCAAATTTTTCGAACCACAATCTTCAAAGGATTTCATTCCAAATTTAAAAAATCTAAAAGTTTTTTTAAATTTATTATATGAGAGACGTCTCACTAAATTATTAAACGCCATTATTTTTATTATTTAATTTCACTTAGTATTAAAGTTGGCCAACAAAACAATAGTTATTAATAAATCCATGGTACTAGGCCTATATGTTTAATTTTGTAATGTTGTGAAAAGGCAATAAATTGTAATAAATGTTGTATTATAAATGGGGAGGGTTTTTCTAATTTTACTTTAGGGGAGGGATCTTTTAAATATAATCAAAATCAATATTGTAAATGTAAAATGCATATACATTTTTATCTTTTACTTAAGGGCATATAAATTTTTTGAATATCAGTTTACAGTTAAAGTAATAAACAAACTGTTTGTTATACGAATTGTATTTATTGTATTTCCTGTAAATAGCTAACTCAGGTGCTATCTACTCAGGTGTAGATCTTTTGCTGTACTTGGTAAATCTTCATTTCTCATAGGATTGTATGTTCCGTCTTCGTCTTAGCCCAGCACGCATTCCAAATTGTGGTCATTATTTCTTTAAAGGTGGTACAGTAACAATCATAACTAGAGCTAGATAGAGCTGGCGTTGGATAAGTAACGGAGAGTGAATGAATAAAAATAATATTTGAACATTGTGGTTTAAATATGTTGCTAACATACATATTTTCTAGAATTCTAGAAAACTTCATCGTCAATATAATATGAAGGTAATACTATATAGCAAACGACGATCAAATTAATAAAGGAAGTTATTCAATGTACACCCTCTCCCGCGCAGTCTTCCTTAATTGTAGGTCTTTCTCTTGACACATTTAATACGAGTAAATATTAATCCAACGTTGTAGTATGTCACATCAAATAAAGAGGAGTTACAGATGGGTTGTAGACTTTTGGATTCTGTCCGACTTAACTTGTACTCTGGTTTTAATTACAGACATGAAGATTTCAAACAAAAATATTTAAAACATGAAAAATTTAGAATATAATTTGTTTTAAAATTTCATAAACATTATTATTTACGAATTATAATTTGTTTATTAAAAAATGTAATAAGTAGTTTAATTTATTTTGTCTATGTGCTTTCATTTTTAAACACAAAACAAATTTCAATAAAAACTTAAATCAGTGTTTGGTCGTAATTTTAAAATGGTTGGAAATACAGTATTGTCCGCAAGAGGAAAGAAGTCGCCTGAGTTTTGGCCTATTCAAAAATTGTAGGCGCTTATCTGAGTCGGCGCTAAGCTCACGTTGCACACGGCATTCTGCCGTCACATTCATTGTGGCAAAACATGTAAAATAGCCAATTGAGATTTTATTTTATTGTAGCGATTTAATTGTGTTAATAGTGTTGAGAAAACCATTAAGGTTTGATAAGCTTTCCAGTTTTAAAAACTAACTTGTACTACAGTATAGGATTACTATAAAAAAAGTTTGTTATTAAGAAAGAAAGCTGTTAATGTAAAAGTTTGTACAGTTAGGCAGTAAGAAAAACCGTTATTGTATTTACAAGTAAGATTATATTTACACTTATGTACATAGTGTTTACAAGTTCTTAAATTACTGTACAATATTAAATTGTAAACCATTTAAAATTTATATACAAAACTAGCAAAAGCTTATTGATAGGCCTACTAAAAAAACTGATATACAGTAAATCCCTCGACATTCGCGGGCTTGGTATTCGCGGTTTTGATTATTAGAGGTCGCTAAAAAAAAGAAAAACTACTGTATTAAATGGCTATAAAGTACATGTAAAATTCGTAAATTATTGCAGTGTTTGTACTGTAATAATTATTGTACAAATTTAATAACATTGTATAAATACCACGTCGTCGAAACACTCACAAATACAACAAAACGTACAAGATTAGATTTACCTACAATACACCTCTGTGTGGACTTGTGCAAATGAAGGTCAATGGCTTACTGTGATTTAGTTGGAGTCATCAATTTAGTGTACAGCAAGACAAATTAATTTAAAAGAATTAATTAAAATTGCAGTAAAACCACTCGATCATTACAGTTTTTGTGGAAGACTTGTTTGGCACTTTGTCTTCAAAAAATAAAACATAGCTTTCCGTGGCGGACTGGTCTAGCCCATGTATTCTATGGCTTAACAGCTGTTCTACAGTGATTCCACGTTAGTAGAAACAAAACTATGCGGCGCGAAATGTTTGGACAACGCGTAGCGCCTGCAAATGCCGTGCGGTAACATACAAACACTGCTGCATACCGTCCTGGCTCAGGAGACTTCTTTCCTCTCGCGGACAATATGATTATAATATAAACACATAACATATTCAGTTTTAAGAGAACTTTGTTAATATACACCACTTAATGGATCTACAGTACATTGCAATTTTGTAGGTTTGGACTGCCTTTTTTTTATATTACTGAAATTCTAGATTTCTAAATGGAAAACCAGTGGAAAAGTGCCCTAGATGGACATTGTTCGAAAGGGTATGAATATGAGTACGCCAGCGAAGTTTTTAACACTTTGGTTTCTCAGAAAACCCCATTCCGTTATAGTAGGCCTGTATAAAATTACCAAAACCAAAGCCCACAACCTTGAAACGGAATCAAGGAATCCAAATTTTAAATTATTTACGATTAAGATGCCTTTAAAATTATGTATCACTCGACCTTGTTAACTTTTATAATTTCTTTAAAACTCGGCCCGTAATATACCATTTAGGGTATAAGGATTTGAAAAAGCATTTTTCTTACATTCTTTTCTTGCAAAATAATGTTGTTTCAGACAAAAACAAGTGTCAAAACTGATTCGTTGCTATACGTAAAAATAAAGGGTGTTTTTACACCATGCATAAATTGTTGTTAGCTGTGCTGCCAGTTTAACACGGGTAGATTGAACTTTTATATGCTTTATTTCTGGTTTAATTTCAAGATAGCGTATTAAAATCAATTATTTGAATACGAATATTTTAAGCAAAATGTAAAAATTAAGTAGTATTTATTAGCACATATATAACCAAGATAAGCACTTTCTATACCACAAAAAAGACAACGTGAAAAACACTTCAAACGCTTGGATGAAAATACAAACGAACCTGAATTACAAAACTGCAAACTATTAAACTACGAAATGTTAAATAAGACATAATCAAACTATATTATAAGCTGTATTACAACGATACGAATTTTGTATATATATCAAGAAAAAAAAGAAGAAAAAAGAACAAAAAAAAAAGAAAATGGGACAAACAAATGAATTTACGACAAAATATTAAAATAATAAAACTAAACTACGAACAATCAAATACTCAGCAAATAACTAAGGTATAATCTCATAAATTAGGCACGATAATGGGAGGGAATATATCCACCAGACAGTAAGCAATCGGTAAAAGAACAAAGGGAAGCTGACACATTTATAGATACGCATCTGTCTTAACTCAGTTGTATAACAATGTTAATAATGTTATGTTGTGTTATAATAGTGTTTGTTTTTGTTAATCGTTAGTAAGTTTCAGGTTAAACTAATGTCAAAAGATTTATGTTGTCACTGACATATTTTTCGAAAAATCTTCATTAATAAATTAACTTAATCGAAAAACAACAACTCTTCTTTTAACAGTGGTTATTACTCGTGTAGGCCTACTCAAGAAAGGCTTTATTAATATCAAACCATATGCATATACAGATAATGTTAGTATAATTACGTAAAATGTGTAGGACATTTTGGATTTTTGTAAATCGGAGTACTGGTTCTTAGCATATAAACTGACAGGCTGACGTTGTATTTTTTTTTCTTTTATGTGATTAACTGAAATGGTCACTATCGCCTGATGTGTATTTATGTAGCTTTAGATAAGTTTTGACTGTAAATGTTACAAAATACAATATTTGCAGTATATGCAAATTTGAAATAGAAACTAAACAATTAATGCAATTTCGACGTAGATTGTACATTTAAGTTGTTATTTACACAACATATACACCAAAAAGCTGCCTGGATAGATAACTAACGATATAACTTAAATTGTTTATGGGAATGAACAAAAATCATCAACCCGCTCGCTATTGATTGCATGGACTTCGTGTTGATTAATTATTATACTTTTTATAATTGTTTTCCCCATACTCTGTAACTCTATTCACAAACGCCTTTAATATGCACCATGTCAACTGCTATTGACAGTCAATTCAAGTATAAACAATTTCCTGCTGCAAAATTTAATTAAGAAATACATTGTAGAAGTGATTTGCGTTCAACCGATTTACATATAAGATTGTGTGTCATAAATGTTTTTAAATATTTGATGAAAAATGTCGGGCATTTATAAATAGGAATATTTTTTGCATATTCGTTCACTATAAGTCTACGTAGGATTTTTGTTATACATGTAGGCCTAGTCTATAAATACATTTTTTTTTTTAAATGGTAAGTTTAAGTATATTTGTTTAGCTATATTAATGTAGGTAGAATGTATATCGTCAATAAGATGTTCCAGATAAATGTACAAACAGACTATGGTATAAGAATCATGCCTAGAAATTCGATAGAGATAGGACAGGAGCATGAAAATAGGAATATACGATTTTGAAATTGTAGACAACTTTGTGATATATGTTCAACTTTAAACACAGAAATCTTCCTGGAACTAGATATCAGG
>JAGFPH010000144.1:845568-856110 GCA_018207615.1 Philaenus spumarius
AGATACTCTTGTTTATATTATGAAATAAAAAGTCAGTTATCAACTCCTATAAAAGCGAGTGTAGGCCGTTCACAATATAATATAATATAATATAATATAATATAATATAATACAATACAATACAATACAATACAATACAATACAATGCAATGCAATGCAATGCAATGCAATGCAATGCAATGCAATGCAATGCAATGCAATGCAATGCAATGCAATACAATACAATACAATACAATACAATACAATACAATACAATATAATATAATATAACAGCTAATTTCACCAATCATTTGTAATACTAAAACAAAACCTAGTGCAGATTATACTTTGTGGTTATGTTACAACTTCAATCAATAAGTATTGTGAAGTTTATTTTCTTAAAGTATGAGTTAAAGAACTAATGTATTCTATAATACGTTGTAAGATTTACTTTGAAGTTATAAAACTAATATAAATACAACCTTTTATTATCAATATATTCATTTATACAAGTTTAAAGGAGACATACATATTCATTTAACTTCGGAAACATTCGTACATCTTCTTATAACATATAAACATACTACTAGCTATCCCGATCCGGCTTTGCACGGATAGACAAATAAAAGTTAAATGTATATTAAAAAAAAATCAATAAATATATTGTACTATGTATTTCTTATGGGAATTTTTAGTAACTATGACCTCTTCAAACCCCCCCCCCTTAAAATTTCGAATTTTTTGAAAACCTTTCTTAGCGAGAACTTACGGCCCTAGAGGAAGGTACATACCAAATTTCATTCCAATCCGTTAGGTGGTTTTTGAGATTTTGTGATGAGTGAGTCAGTGAGTGGTATTTGGATTTTATATATATAGATTCGACTATTAATGTCTTCAACGTAATATTAATGACTTCTAAATTAATCATTTGATCTATCACATCTATCACTATGAAGTTAGAACGTAATTAAAAGATAATATTTTAATCTTTATTTATTTATATAATAATGGCAGTAAATACAAAATTTTCAACAAAGGTTGGAAATATTAAATACACGAACACTAAAATTCGTGCTGATTAAGACTTTAAGTTAAAGTACATTGGTACTCTAATAGATATTTTATAAAACATATTCTGTATTATTGCTTATTTCACATTTTACTTAGGCTATTAAATATCCTCTACTTTGTATCAAGAAAACAAATATTTCATGTCAATGCAAACGTAATATATTTTAGTAGATTTGTTAAAAGACTACAATAAGAGTGCAGAAGGAACGAGAGCAAATAAAATAGGTGCTGTGGTGAGGTGGTGAGGTGGTGGTGGTGAGCAAAGAGTGGTGAGGGGCTGCAATAACACTGTCTGAGGCCTCGGGCTGTTCTCTTTCCTCTCACGAGTAATAATATTTATTGGTTCTTCTCTACACGTTGGCACAAAGTGGGAACGTAGGGAAACGTTTTCAAAATTAACAAGTTGATGGGCCTTCATAATGGCGTTACTTCGAACCAACTGAAGTGTCGCCAACTGAGAAAACCAAATAATGTAAAATATTTAACATTGTTTTATCTTTAGACTTCTTATATGCCTTTCTGGTTTGGTTTATTTCCCAGTAAGTGTCTCAAAATACAAGAAGCCACCTACTACTCGAAAATTACTACAAAATTTCCAGTTTGATTACCATTATAAAATTATAGCTTTTCCGGCGAGGATTTCCAATTTTCAGTCATTTTGAAAATAAGAACATTTTACTTTCTCCACCCTAAACGTAGTATATGGAGAAAGTATTGCTTTCGTAACAATGTTCAAATTTGAATTTTCAGTTGAATTATCTGTTTTAGTGATCCCAGAACCCCAAAAAATTGTTTAGTGCAATTATCTGTGTTGGTGCTCCCTGAACCCAAAAATATTTTTAGTGGAATTTTTTGTTTTGGTGCTCCCTGAACCCAAAAAAGTGTTTTTAGAGTGGTGTCTGTCTGTCAGTCTGTCTGTATGTATACACGACCAGAGAGGACACTATTGGTCCGATTTTCATGAAATTTGGTATGTAGGTAGGTACTAAACCCTAATATCTCCAGGCGTTTTTTTATTTTTTGGAATTTTTAATTTTTATGGGTAATTCACCCCTAAAAACCCATAAAAAACGACAAAAATGCAAACTTCTCAAAAACGGCTCTAACGATTTTGATCAAATTTTCAGTATTTATAGTGCTTAAGATGCCAAACAAAATGACACCACCCGCTTTTATCAAAACTTCGGCGTTTTATAATTATGGGGAAATGTTTAAAAACAAACAAGTTTGTGTTGTCAATCTATCATCGCGGCGGCGGCCGCACGGGGTAGCACCACGGTAGCGAGCACGGCCAGTAATTCAAAGGTCGCGCGATCGAATCCCGCCTGGGACAATAATTTTTTGTACGATTGACGTAGGTAGAATATTATTTTTTTGTTTTGTTCTAAAAAGTAGTAAATAAAATGATTAAAAACAATATTATTTTGACTACAGAAAGTTGGGAGAAAGTTTGTGTCAGTTAAACTGATACCGTTTATTTTGTTTGGTTGTTGCCTGCTATATAACAGGAACAATACTGTTAAATTTAGCGTTTTTAGCTGAAGCGGCTACATACATATATATATAACTTATACAAATCTAAAATAAACTTAACTTCAAATCTTTTAGGTCTTAAGGGTCTGCTGTAGTGGCGGCCATCTTGGGTTTTTATCCCATAAGAGCAATGTTAAATTTCAAACCATTTATTTCGTATATTTTTTACCATACAATTGTTTGCCAGGTCTCATTTTAAGCACAGTCACAATACGCATCCGTTTTGCAATTTACATTTTTTTCAAATGCTTTTGATTTGTTATGTAATTGACATTTTGTAAGTACAAAGTTTGAATTTTTTCCTAACACGATAAAAAATGAATAATGAAAAATAATTTGCAAGCCGGATCCGAAATTTTATAAAGAATATTCAGTTTTTTTTTCAACACTCAATTACAAAAGATGGAATTATAAAATGGTTTGAAATGAGGCAATGTCAAAGCGTTCAGCTGCAAGAAATTGCACTGTTTAGATAGGGATACAGAGAGAAGCGGTTGCGTTTCCGGTTGCTTTTTCGTTTACTGGAGCAGACCCTTAAGGATCGGTAGGTGTGAAAAATATTTCTGAATTGATCGCAGCTCTCCAAGTGTCAGATTACTAGCTTTGAGTTTGTATGCGTTTCATTCCTCCGCTATCAAATATAGGACAGCTTCATAAAGGCGGAAACTAGATGAATACAGATAGCGCCAATTAGGATGGAGCGCGAAGAGGGGGTGTGCAAGTCTCCTACGGCGGCTCCCACCACATTTCCCCTCTCGCGGCGGAGTACAGTCAGAGCCACCTTCCCTACCTAATTCATGTCTGCTATGTAGTCGTGTTGATTGTATATCAACACTTTTTGGTGGTGACTGTACTTAAGACTCACAGTCGAGTAGGAGAAGGTAAGACGTTACAGCGCATGCTCAAGTGACGCTTCACGCTACTTGGCACTATCTGTACATACGTAACATTGACTGTAAACTTACTGAAATCCGCATGCGTGACAATGTTTGTCAGTATGTGTTATTAAACACAGTTTTCTCTCACATATCAAAATTAACGGATATTTTATTTTTCTAGTAGGCCTATTCCTCCGCGAGCAAGAAGTGGATGTTATAACCACCAGAGTGCAGGTTAAACACTCGAGTAAGAACACACATTTGGCGTGTACATGTTTCCACTAGAAAGCAGATTTTTCGTCACGAATTATCCAAACTTATTGAAATAACTGTTATTTGAAAGGTAATTAAACTTCGAATGTGGGTAAGCTTTTTAAATTTTTGAAATATTTTAATTATTGAATAATAAAACAAATAGCAAACTTTGAGTTTGAGTTAAGCCAAAAAACAAAATTTAGTTAACAACAAATTTAAAAAAAAACTAACACATTCGGACCGTCCTACACTTTAAAATGACACATTCAGAATAATTTTCTGATCATTGTTACTCCAGTAATCTTGTTACGCTAACATTGCTCTTATGGGAGTTGAAATTCAAAATGGTTTCTGGGTCTTAAGCAGTAACAGAGATATGGAAATTCCAATGAGATATCCAGTTAACCTCCATTTTGGAATACCAGAGGGTTTATTTTTTGATTCACACCTATCATGGCTTTCCCGGATAGAGTTTCCCGATTTTTCACCGTTTTAAGAGGTAGGCTACATGGAAAATTATTTTGTTACAGTTTCTCTACAGAATAAAATCAACCTAAATACCAAACTTCACCTTAATCGGAACAGTAATAGAGAGATAGGCGTAATAAGTTGCAGTTGTGACTTTACCCTTTTATATTATAGAGATTATGTTTAAGTGTATCATGGAATAATTAGCGGCATTTAAAATCTAACCTACGAATCCTAATGGAGACGGAAGACCGTTAATGTAATATTACTTTCATTAGAATATGGAAATAAATCAGTAAACATTTAATTGTTTACCGTTTCAACAGTAATGTAATACTTAACGTTTCACACACATTTATTTAAATATACTTTTGGAATGATTATACAAATTATTGTGTTATTAATCTTACTAGGGGCTCTGCCCGTGGACGCTTCGAGTCCCAACCCCGCCTCGGCCTACGGCCTCAGATGACTGCTTCGCTTCGCTCGCAGTTGGAAAACTCTCTAAAGGCTCTCTCTAATCTTTGGCTCGTTTGTACATGGGTGAACGAGCATCGTTCAGTATTTTTAACATCTGTATTGTATCTATAATGGATATATTCGAATATTTAGTGACTTTTAAGGAGATATAAAAAGAAGCTGTACCTGTTCGCCTTATAAGTGACTTGAAAGGAGGTATAAAAAGAAGTTTAGCCTAGATTTTAAATTGTATGCGCTTTTTTCAGACTTTACGCGCGTTTTGAAGACATAAGACCTAGCGCATTCAATTCCTGACGTCAAATAACCCCTGTATGCAAATTTTCATCAAAATCGTTGGTGCCGTTTTCGAGATTCGCGACAGATACAAAGATATTAATATAGATAGCCTACAAGAATTGCTCATTTAAAGTAATAGCATATATTTATTACAAACTAGAAAGATATAATTCTGACATAACTATAATACACCTAGTAGATCTGAACTGTAATACATGTTCCAATAATATTTTGCTTAATCAATCTGCATAATGTATTAGGAAAGAGTGCAAAGTACAAAAATACTTTTACGTGACTTTCGACAATGAAGGAATGGTTGCCACAATTCCACAGAAAGTAAAACAAATCAAGACAAATGTTTTCACTTTGCATAGTACATTTAAATAAGACCTTTTACGGTGGACATTAGATTGATGGTAGAACAAATTTCTTTTTAATTTGTATATAAAATAGTTGACAGAGGGAAATTTTTAATTTTCATTGAAACTCTTTACAGAAGAAAATCCCGTTAGTTATCAGTTAGAGGGAAACTTTCTCAAGTAAACGTTTTTTCTCTCTCCACTTTACAACTTAATTAAAATCTTTTTCTCTTTAATATTCTCAAAGACAGATTAAAAAGTAATGAACCCGCCCCGTCTTGAGCCATTCAAGCACATTGAGTTAGCCAACCATTTTTAATTCGTTACTTTAAAACGAAAATAAGAAGAGAGAATCCCTCCCACCGAGGAATGGAAAAAAGTTATATACCATTAAGTAATTTAGTAAAATAATTAATTAAAATATATTAGCTAGTGAAGGAAGTAAAGCTCTATGTAAAAACATACTACTGTTGTTTTAAAATGTTAAAGTAATTCAGTTTTACTACCTATAAAGTTTCATTAAATATTTATAGAGTTTTATATCGGATAGGTATGTAATTGTTTCAATTTTGTTATATTACTGTCGTAAAACCAACCTTTTATTAAAGGTTATTTCGTCAAATCAAGATAACCAAATAGTTAAACAACGTGTAGGTGAAACCATAGTTTCATATTGGTAAGGCCTAAACTTATAGTTGTTAAAACTGGATATCTTCATTAACTTTTTTATACGGTATTGTGTACAACTAGTTCATAAGGTAGTAAAATAAATATAACCATGGCTACAAATCTGCTTTTTAAACCCTAGTTAACATTTTCAAAAACATTAGAATAGAATAGAATATGGTTTTATTCTTTTTGTTTTGGTTTTACATTTTCTTACAATTTGGTTCAAAAGAATAATCCCTACATGGGCTTACGCCTGTGTGTAGGTAATGAGTTGAGTGCCCAAATGCAATGCGATCGAAACTATCATGCCAGACATGTAACTATATTTTATAGTCATAATTATTTTATAAAGACTTATTTATATTGTTGTTCTGGTGGTGGCAGTGTAGTAGTTATTGAGATAAAACGCCAATAGACTATCACATACCACAAGAACACACACACGAGAACAAGATGAGAAGAGGAGAATAATAATAATAACCATTTATACCCAAGCATACATCTATAGATTATCATACAATCAAACTCATTCCACAAATATATATACTTACACTTAATCATTCATTGCAATACACTAGCATGCGAATACATCCCAGCACTTTGTACACTCATAAATATTAGTATAGAGTTTTCGCCTTATAAAAAAACAAAAAAAAAAAAACAAAAACACAGCAATAATAATATAAATAAATAAATCCACTCACCCTCGTGTAAAATGCATATACAACGTGACACATACACTCCTGTGTCAAATCTCCTGTCCTGTCCTGAATCTCAATTATAAATTTATACCAAACATTCTTATACCTAAACACATACACTTTCATCTCAGACAATCTTACTTGTATCATACATTCCCATCCTGGTATATACACTCACTTATATTCTAATTATCTACAATTATACACCGACCTGAGGAGGTTTTCAGACTCATCCCTACCAATGTTAAGCAGCCATTGTGTCACGTGTTTCTTATATGTGTCTATTTGAAGCAATTCCGTGTCTCTCAGCTTCAGTGGTAAATTCCGATACAACACCTGAACCACATATTGCGCACTTAGTTCTGACCTTTTATTGCGTAAACGAGATGTAGCAATCCCGAATCTTACAGCATTTCTCGTGCTGTACGTATGCCTAATATTTGTAAATAACTTACTTTTATTCTTAAATATATGATAAAATATTACCTTTTATGTCCGTCAAGTGATCCACTTATGTGAAAAAACACACTACCGCGGTTTCAGACGATATCACTCATCCATCATCAGGTGAAATTATCACTCCTAAGAGGTCGTCATTAACATTAAAAAATTGTCAGACATATAACAGCACAAATACAAAACACACAAACAACGTACACATTTAACACAAATTGGAACACCCGTCCCATGTGGTCATCACAGATGCGGAGTCAGAACTAAGATCAGAACTAAGAGTCAGAATTAAGATTTTATTATTAATTTATTATATATCAGTGATTCGGGACCTTTCCACAATGAAATTAAATATATGCAATAGAATAGATTTAATATAAAGTTGTCTTATATCTAGCACTTGGATATTTTTAAATAGCATTTCAGTTGGATACATTCGAGACTTATTCATCATTGCTTTTAGAACAGCTTTTTGCGCAACTAGTAGGCGCTCAATCTGAATTTTACCAGCACCTCCCCATGCAATAATACCAAACTGTAAAATTGATTGCACATACGCCTAGTACGCTTGTTTTAACTCGCTTTCATTCAAAATGCCAGCAAACCGTCTAAACACATATGTCAGTTTACGAACTTTACCTTTAATAAAAGAGATATGCTCATTCCACTTTAATCGATCGTCAAACATAACTCCAAGATATTTAAATTTGTCGACTCTTTCGAGCCGATCACAGCCGCAATGATTACTGATTATGTCACCGCACGAGTGCAAAACCAATTCTCTATTAATATGTTCCCGATTGTTCTCCCTTATTGAAAACGTCATATACTTTGTTTTACGGACATTAAGAGTTAGTGTATTATGATCGAACCAACATTTTATTGTTGACAAATCGCAAGTAGCCTGGGAATAAACTTCATTCCAGGATTCCCCTTTGAACAAAATGGATGCATCGTCAGCAAATAGAAATAAGTTCCCCTGCATATTTATTTTTGAAATATTATTTATATATATAAGGAACAAAATAGGCCCTAATGTACTACACTGTATCACACCAAAATCTACCGGATACGGATCACTAGTAACGCCACAAATAGAAACTACTTGATTTCTATGGTTTAAGTAACTACTGAACCACTTTAGAGCATTCCCTCTTATACCAATACAACACATTTTATTAAGTAATTTTGACCTATCAATAGAATCAAAAGCTTTAGCCAAATCAAGAAATGCCACCAATACCCTGTCTTTGGCTGCCAATGACTGATCGAGCACATTCGTTAGATCAAACAATGCATCTGAAATATTTCTTCCACTCCTGAATCCGTACTGCTGCTCACACAAGATATTGTTACTTTCCAAATATTTTGACAACTGCTCTTTGACTAACTTATCAAGAATTTTGGAACACGCATTGAGCAGTGAGATTGGTCTATAATTACTTATATTTTCTTTACAGTCAGATTTATAAATAGGAATGACTTTAG
Source organism: Philaenus spumarius (assembly GCA_018207615.1). Lineage (NCBI taxonomy): Eukaryota > Metazoa > Arthropoda > Insecta > Hemiptera > Aphrophoridae > Philaenus > Philaenus spumarius. The sequence goes on from JAGFPH010000144.1 coordinate 854,179, forward strand.
CGATTTTAAAAACCGCTGGATAGATTGAGGATCGAAAACTAGAATTTATTATATGAGTTAAGGGTCGAATTAAAACTTGCAAGTTCTCTTTTAAAAACCTGGCATGAATTCCATCTGTACCAGGAGCATTTATTTACCAAATTTCTTAATTGACCGAGCAAAGCGAGGTCTCCGTTTTAACTCGACCGTTCGTCTGTATACCTGTGTGTCTGTCTGTCTCACGATTACGGCCAAACGTCTTGACCGATTTTGATGATTTTTGCATGAATGTTCTTTATTCCTAGGCCAAGCCATGTATATATACGATTTTTTCCATTTTTCATTGTTAACCCCTTAAATTAAATAAAAATTGCGGCCGGACCGTTTCTCTCAGTGTAAGCTTTTTTCCAAAGCTAGTTTGTGGCTTAACCGTAAGTCGAATTTAAAAACTAATAAAATTTTGCGAGTAGCAAATTAGATTTTCAACAAAATTGTGTCCTTGATTTTTTCCGTATCTCTAACGGTAAGCTCATAAAATGGCCGTAAACTTCAAATCTGTTAAAAATCGTCCAAGTTTTTGTATTTCAACCATGTTTTATACATTTATTCTAAAAAAATTCAAAAGTGTTCCGTAGTTTTTTTTTTAGATAAAGGTGCAAAGAATTCATATATGCCAGTTAAAAAAATGATTGAAGTAAAATTAAAAAAGTTATTAGCTCACAAAACAAGCATGTTCAGTAACGAATGGAAATAGTTCAACTTTAGGCCTACATAAAAAATAGTAAACATTTTTTCAAATTTTTTCATAAATTTAAAAAAGTTTCGTTATTTAGTTCTAAATAGAACTGTATACAAATATTTATCAATTTCAAATTTCTTATTTTGAAAACACCAGTTTTTATGTTCCCACTACCTGACTGCTAACAAAACTAGGCCTGTTTTTGAATAGTGATTTAGGAATATATTATTATCCTTTGCCCAAAAATGACATATTATTATAAGAAAGTGTAGAGGATAAATCAAAGAATTGAACTGTATACTTGTAAATTATTATTTTATAAAGGTATTTGACCTACTTTAATTAATTCAATTCAATTCAATTCAATTTATTTATCCTTTTGACAAATTTTACATTTTGTATAGGACAAGTCAGGTATCAATTAATTTTAAGTAAATAATATAATACAGAGAATATAAAAAAAACAGAATAAACAAAACAACAAGGATATCCTACAAGTGAATTACAAAAGTAGCCTACATATTATTTTATTCCAAAATCCTTACTTAAATTTAAAGAAATTGAAATAGAGTATCAACACACAACACAGTTAAAATGAGACAATACAATAACACAAAGCACAAAAAAAAGAAGAGATCACATCAATCACAAAATATCATCATGATGCAGAAACTCCTCCACCGAGTAAAAGGATCCAGACAATAGAAATTGTCTAAGACTGTTTTTAAAAATCCTATAGTTTGGGGAATTTTGAATGCTTTTAGGAAGCTTATTCATGAACTTTGCACCAGCTTGTGTTGTGAGGGAAGTTTACTGTATAAATTTAACCTGTGCTGTTTGGTACGATACTCACAAGCTTGTCTGGTGCTGTAGTTGTGTATATCCATATTTTGGACATGATCACACTTAAATTTAAAAAAAAGCAACACTTCAAGTATGTAAATACATGGAAGTGTAAGTACTCCATAATTCTTGAAATAGTTTTTACAACTTTGTTTTTTATGTAGCCCTGCAATAAGCCTTATGGCTCTTTTTTGCAAGACAAACACTCTTTTCATGTTTTGAACTGATGAGTTTCCCCAAAGAAGAACTCCATAGTTCAAATAATGATACACTAGCCCATAATAGGCTGTTAAAAGTATCGATCTGCCACAGTATGGCTTCAAACTTCTCAGTACAAATATACCTGAGCTAATTTTTGCACTGATATTGCT
>JAGFPH010000144.1:861378-872485 GCA_018207615.1 Philaenus spumarius
GCTTCCTCTAGGGCCATAGGTGCTTACTAAGAAAAGGTTTGAAAATATTCTAAATTTTAGGGGGGTTTGGGAGGGATCAAAGTTATTAAAAAATGACTTCTTCAAAACTGCCGAATGGATTGGAATGAAATTTGGTATTTAACTTCCTCTAGGGCCATAGGTGCTCACTAAGAAAGGGGTTGAAAAAATTTGAAATTTTAGGGAGGGTTTGAGGGGATCAAAGCTATTAAAAAACGATTTCTTCAAAACTACCTATTTGATTGGAATGACATTTGGTATGTAGCTTCCTCTAGGGCCATAGGTGCTTACTAAGAAAGTTTTTGAAAAAATTCGAAATTTTAGGGGGTTTTTGGGGGGATCAAATTTATTAAAAAACGATTTCTTCAAAACTACCGGACTGATTGGAATGAAATTTGGTATGTAGCTTCCTCTAGGGCCGTAGATGCTCACTAAGAAATGGTTAAAATATTTAAATTTTAGGGGGTTCAGGTAGTCAAAATTACTAAAAATCCCTAAAAGAACGAATTGGAATTAAATTTGGTATGTAGCTTCCTCTAAAACAGCTTTTTCATGTTAGATAGTAAACATGTGAAAATGTTATTGTAAAAATTGTAAATATTGTAAGTATGTAAATAATATGTTCTCCATGTTTGCCGGCCTCTCCGTGGCGAAACTGGATAGCCATTGTCAACGAATGGTAAACTAACGGGCAAACACAAACATAGTAATTAAAATTAAGTTTCTCAAATTACACGCAGTTTTCCCGTGCGAAGAATGGGTACATCAGCTAGCTTATAATAATTACACGATTATAATAATTACTATGGTTTCACCTAAAAGTATGAAAAGCAATCATTACAAAATTAATTCCAATTTTACAGTTTTGAAACAATTATAACCTCCATATTTACAGTAGGAAATATAGAAAGAAGTTTTTAACAGAGAACGTGCGTTCGGTTCATTCGTTTGTCTTCGAATGAAATCGTCAGGACTTCAATTCATCAGAACACGCATTAACTTAAAATTAATTAATTTGAAATAATGTACCACGAAACCAAAAACTAACAAATCGTTAGATTGCTAGTATTGTTTCTTATATTCTGCAGCAAGTAATATTTATTTTACGGCAATACAATATTACAAATTAATGTTTAAAGTGAGCATAATATTTTATGAATTATTTTAAAGTTTGAATTAATCTAAACTGACACCAAGCAAGAGTTGATTGATACAAGAACAATTACTATTACTCTCGTAATCTGGATCTATAAGTATGTCAATACACAATCATATAAGTAAGAAGTATTATTTTTGGTGTAGGCCAAATAGCGATTTCTGTAAAAAATTTACTAGAATCGACCAACACATTGTATCTAACTTGATACATAATGATTAAACATACAGTATAAAGAGAGACAGACGGACTATTTGAGTTTTCGTAGCAACGTAACATAGGATAGTTAGTTATCCTAATCAGTTAATGAGCCGTGTATGTATTTAGACTTGCCCACACAAGGCGGCTAAGGTAAATGAACTCAACTAACAGGTAGAAGCAATGTTAAACAAATGTTCACGAATTATATACATAAATGGATTACAGCTGGAAGCTGTTGAAGGGTAGTTAACCGGCAAATGTGTTTGTTAGAGTCTCTTTTTGTCAGGGGTTGTTTACCCTTTGAACAATAAAAAAACGAGCGTGCTAATTGGTTTATTAGTTTCAGTTTGTCTTTCTTTAAAAATATGGTTCGTCAGAGAAGTCTTACAACTATTTTAATAAATGATTTGACAATAACCCCTCTTATACAGGATCAAAGTTATTTAATATGTTAACTGTAAATACAATTGCAAACCGTTACAAAATTTAAAACTCTCTTAAAATAATTGTTGATTGAAAGTTTGTATTGTTGCTGCCACGAAAAAAATGTCACAGTTGACAAATTCCTAGCATTGGTAGGTTTTGATTGTTCTCCTTTTTCATTTTCCTAACTTGTACATTTTAAATTTAGTATGGTAGTTATTGATTGTTTCCTCACAACATGAACGGAAATCATATTTTCATAACTTTTCTTAAAGTATATGAGTATCCTTAACACTATAGAATTTTAATAAAATTTAGCTGTAGTTTGGGGAGGGAGAGGAATTTCAGCGATATTTTCTGGAATATGTTTAGAACTGTAAATCAAAAAAATATTTCTAACATTTATTTTATAAAATTAAATACAACTTTGGCCCCTCAACATGTTTGATATGATTATTGGAATATTTTGTGTAACATAGTATGCACAACTTCATCTGTATACTTTTTTACCCATTCCAAAGAAATTTGATGACAACAGACAGACAAAATGATTGATCCTGTAAGCTTTCTGTGTTTTCCTTTTAATGTACGGAACCCTAGAAATTGTCTCAATTTGTGAAAAATTAACTCTGCTTATAATAAAAAAGACAGATTAGAGATTATTATCTAAAATGGGTAGATCCATGTGTGCTTAGCATACTAAATTCCTTAGATTCATTCACATACGTTTTGTATAAATTTATTTAAATATAAAGGTGTATGATTGTGAATCTTTTAAGTTAAAGTTGTAAACAATATTTAATGTTTAAATCAAATGATTAAAATTTGCGATAGAAGGTTGATAACTACAAGCATGGACCACTAAACAAAACCTTAACTTAAAAGTTAAAAAGGCACAAATTTGTTTAAAGTATGAAATCAGCTGTTGATGGAAATGCCTCTGAGTAAACAGATTATATTGCCCCAATACTGAACATCTTCATATCCGAGCTATGTATTTAAAATGTTTAAAATGGACAAATAATTGATTAATTTATTTCCTCGCCTATTTGAACCTGTAATATATAAATTTCAGTATTTTACCCACCAACTTTAGGCCATATTTAAGTCCACTGTATTGTAATTTATGGACATGTAATAATTGTTTGCAACTAAAAATGGTTTGTTATTTTTAGAACACACTTTTCACGTAATTTTACTTTACAGTTCAAATAAAATATGAGGATTTTATAAAAAGAACATTCGCATATGGTTCAAAATGAATAATTAATAATTATGTTGTGATACTCATTGACAGCTGTAAAGATTTTAGTGAAAGTTAGCTTTCAATGCGGTTATTAAATTTTGCTTCGCTTTAGCAGTTCTTTAACCCAAGTGAAATTAGCAGTTCAGTAGCTAGTTAATCGTATATTAAAAGATTCATTAATATGATTGCAGATTACAAAGTAATTCAGACTAAAGAAGATTTAATTAATGAATTTGAAGTGGTAATGTGTAAATAGTGCCGAATAGAGAACGCGAAACACTAAAGAAATGCTATGATTCTAATAGGAGATTGTTTAAAGTAGATACACAATTAACTTAACAACACATCTCAGTTTAAAAGAGACCAAAATATACTTACAGGAATATTGCAAGTTTAAATTGTTTATAGAAATTTAGTTTAAAATAATTTAAATTTACAAATAATGTGATAAACCTATTGCCACTGCTTGCCCGCCAAGTAGGTCTTAAGGAACACAAGTATTAAATGAATTTAATTTAAGGCAATTATTTGTGCGTTGGTAAGTTACTTTCCCTATCCTTGTCTTTAAATACAAACCCTATATACTATGGAATACCTCAAAGGTCAATGACCGGGCCAGTACTCTTTCTGTTGTAACATGTGCTTTATATTAACTTGTAACATAATACACTGATTTGAACCATATTGTAAAGTTTTAAGCATTTTAGTATTCTAAAGGTATTAAACTCGTAGATTTGGTTACTAAATAGAATATATAAATACTAGCTAACCCGTGCGAAGCATTCGCATTCTAACTTACTTAAATCCCACTTAATTAAAGTACACACCGTATGTTTAGTATTGTATAGTGCGTATTTAGTGCGTCATGGGCATAGGTGAGGGTTGAAGTAATAAAGAATAGATGTGTTTAAATTGTATATTATTAATTTTTTTAAACATGAGTTTAAGATATTTACATATTCTCCAGCTGGGTATTGTTATCATCATTGTTGCGAACGCCAGAAAAATATCTCTACAACTTGAGTGATCTTATATCACTGTTATTTTCGGATTCTTTGTTATTATTTTTTTTAATTTTCGTATAGTTGTATTTTGAATATTTTTCTGGTGTAGCTGTTAAGGAAAGCTTTAAAATGATGCCTCATTCATGTAATTTGATGAAGTATTAAGGAAGTTACGGCGTACCGACAACAAAATGGCCTTGAGAAATAATAAATGTACCTTTTCCAAAAAAACTTGACATGATAATTTAAAAAATCAATTCTGAGCAACATAATGAACCTGAGAAGTGCGAGTTTAACCAACATTATATTATACTTATTGAATAACAACAATGAACTAAATTGTCATATTATACCGAATATACTACTGATCTAACCAATATCCAATGCAAATTATACATTGGTGCGTAGAGGAGATGAGGTATTTCCTCCGAAACACACAGTTAGGGTTCAGCGAAAGAATGTATTTTCTGCAGTAGTTTTTCTTTAAACAATTACCTCTAACAAAACTGAATTTTACAAAATGTTAGCAAAATGTCGGGTTGTTTAAAAGCAAAATTTTAAAAAAATATCTAAAACACTAAATTTCGCCAAATTCTAAAAAAGTCTTTATTTCTTTAAATAAAGCTCTTTACAAAGAGACTAAGTAAAATATTTATTTCTTGGGATTCTAAACATAAAGTCCACAACATTCGTAGTAACCGTATGCTTTATGGATAATATCTGGAGTATCAAAATTCATAACTGTGCCGATTTTATTAAAAAGCCATTCCGAAGAAAATTGTGACAGATTCAAGAGCAATTCTAAAACAGTTCAGTTTTAAGTTTTTTTTTGACACGGAACCATAAAATGGACGATTTGAAATGGAGATTTCTGTTAACGTATTATCTTATACGTAAATCCTACATATTACAGTATTGACACTACCAAAAATCTTTATATTTGTATTTCTTTCTCAAAGTCATTATTTTAACAATCCTTCCAGAATTGGATCTTAAGATAGTTTGCTTAGTAAACCAAGTCTGTTTGATAAGGAAGTACGGTACATCTACTATGTTTACGTACAATGTGAGGCTGTGTCACGTAATATAAAAATCAAGTAGTTTTGCAAAAATAATTAAAAAAAAGGAATAAAGCCTCAAAAATACTTCATGTACAACTCGAAAAAAAAAAACTATGTAATCCGTAAGTAATTAATATATTTTAAAATAATAATTCGACCACGCAGCTGGAACGCTGACGTGAGGAGCAAATTTCCAAAATCAAGTTTATGATTCAGCCTACACTATTATTTTAAAAGTTTATAAATTTTGTCATGTATTAGTAACGTTTGTCTATCTGGTATAAATTATAGTAAATAAACGGTACCAGGAACTGGCACATACTTTCTCACAAATACATTTAAATTACTAAACAGATTCACTGTGACTTGTAGGGTGGGGTAGGAGAGTTTTTTTATTAAAGTTGGAGATTAACTAATAAATATTATTATTATTATTATTATTATCTAGAGAGAAAACTATTCGATCGATTTCGAACAAATTTGCACCAAACACGTCAATTAGGTCTTCATAGATGCACGTAAAATGGTTTTGAATTTTTTTTAAAACAACCCGCTTTATGGCCAAAAAAACCCCCAAAACAGTTATTATTATTATTATTATTATTATTAGCTAAACGAGAATTTTTAGAAAGATGCGGGTTTCTGTATATGGTAGGGCACATTAAAGGCTACAAATAAGCCAAATTTTATCAAAATCGTTAGAGCCGTTTTTGAATAAAAAAATAATAACTGATTTTTTGGGGGTTTTTTGGCCAAAAAGGGGGTTGTTTTTCAAAATTGTTCAAAACCCTTTTTCGTGCATCTATACAGGCGTACTGGACATGTCTGGTGCAAATTTGGTTGAAATCGATTGAATAGTTTTCTCTCTGGCTTTGTATACTTTTATTAAAGTAGGCGATTAACTAATAAATATTATTATTATTAGCTAGAGAGAAAACTATTCAATCGATTTCGAACAAATTTGCACCAAACACGTCAATTAGGTCTTTATAGATGCACGTAAAAAGGTTTGAAAAATTTTGAAAAACAACCCCCTTTATGGCCAAAAAACCCCCCAAAATCAGTTATTATTATTATTATTAGCTAAACGAGAATTTTTAGAAAGATGCGGGTTTTTGTATATGGTAGGGCACATTAAAGGCTATAAATAAGCCAAATTTTATCAAAATCGCTAGAGCCGTTTTTTAATAAAAAAATAATAACTGATTTTTTGGGGTTTTTTTTGCCAAAAAGGGGGTTGTTTTTCAAAATTGTTCAAAACCCTTTTTCGTGCATCTATACAGGCGTACTGGACATGTCTGGTGCAAATTTGGTTGAAATCGATCGAATAATTTTCTCTCTAGCTTTGTATACATACAGACACACAGACATACAGACATACATACAGACATACATACAGACATACATACATACAGACATACAGACAGACATTTTGTAAAAACCACTTTTTTTGACTCAGGGGGTCCCAAAACGGATATTTCCACAAAAATCTCGACATCGATTTTTTTTGCGATCACTATACTTTCTCTATACTATAGTATAGTGAGAAAGTAAAAGCAATCCAAAATAAATAGACAACCAAAAGAAATAACAATAAAAAGTTTAGTTTTAAAGAAAATCCGTATTAATATTAAGCCATTACAATTTAAACTAAAATTTGACCTAACTAAGTATACAGAATAAATAAATAAATAATATTTTAATTAATTTAAATTATGTTGCCTTCAAGGACTTAACAAAGGACTGTAGACGAACATAAGATGTTGTATTACAATTTGTAACATAACAATTTGTATTAGTGTAACTTAATTAGCTAAAGTAAATAAAGAAAAGGATATGATATAATGTAACCTTTAATGTCATGTCAGTTTTGAGTTTGTACCAAAAACATAAGGAGTGGGAAAGCAAACAAGGGAGTGTGGCAGATAGTGACTTAATACTTACATTTCAATTTGTTAAGTTAGGAATTGTTGTCAAGCAATAGTTTTTATTCACTTAGTAACTCAGAACGGATTATAGAGTGTATGCAGGTTTGCTTTATAATAAAGCTATCGATTTTAGTTGCTTATAGTGGGTTATTATCACATATATTATTTCTCAAGGCAATTGTTTTGTCGGTACGCCATAACTTCCTTAATACATCATCAAATCACATGAACGAGGCATCATTTTAAAGCTTTCCTTAAGCGCTACACCGGAAAAATATACAAAATACAATTATACTAAAAAATATCAAAATAAACGGTATCAGGAAACTGACACATACTTTCTCCCTCAGAACTTCGACGAAAAGTACTATAACATACTCTGCCTTTTCATCAGTAGAATAATAATTCAAAATACCAATTGCTTAATTTTTTTTATTTTTAAGAGTAATTTTCCCATAAAAATCCATAAAATAACGGAAAAACCAACTTTTCTCAAAGACGGCTCGAACGATTTTGTTTAAAATTTTATAGTTTATAGTACTTTAGGTCCCTAAAAACTTTAAAATTTTAATAAAAATCGTTGAGCCGATTTTGAGAAAAGTTTATTTTTCCGTTATTTTAAGGGGTTTTATGGGAAAATTACCCTTAAAAATAAAAAATTAACAAAATTGAAAAAAAAAAAAACACCTGGAGATACCGTGGATTAGTACCTCCATACCAAATTTCATCAAAATCGGACGACTGGTTTAGGCTCTAGCCACACACACACAGACATCACTCCGAAAACCACTTTTTTAGGTTCAGGGGGACCCAAAACGGATATTTCCACCAAAAACTCAAACTCGAAAATTTTGACGAATACAATACTTTCTACATATACTATGGCATAGGGGGATAAAGTAAAAAAGAAATAAAGAATCCAAAAGTAACAGTGATGTAAGATCAAGTAAGTTGTAGGGATATTTTCCTGGCGTTGGCAACACTGATGATTACAATACCCAGCTGGAGAGCTGCCGTTACGCCACTACATTGCAATTTTTAATTAATTGTATATTTAGTATCGTATAGTATAGTGTACTTTAATTAAGTGGGATTTATGTAAGCTAGAATGCGAATGCTTCGCACGGGTCAGCTAGTGTGTTCCGAATTGTTGGAAAACTATAAATTAGCAAAAGCGATACTAATACCAGAAGTTTACTTGCATAATATTTTTGACAGGGGATTAATTTTCATCGTTTATTGTATTGATTTAATCAACTTTACTTAAAAATAAATCCCTTGGTCAGACTAAAGAGACACTCTTCCACATTATTTTTGGCCAAAAAGTTAGCACAGAAAACAGCAACTTTCTAAAGTATTTTAGTAAATTCTAAATCCGGTCAGGTAAAGAACACACAAGGTTTGTGTTTTTTTCCGCCCGTTTCACCTTCGCTCTTTGTTTGAGTCATTAAATTTGCCAACTAAAGAAAGGGAGTTAAATGAGTCCCCAGATGAACACTCGCTCCATTGGTCCAAGTGTGTCCAGGTGGCACACCTGGGGACTAAACCTATTTATTTTAAAGTTAACCAAGCAAGGGAACCGGCGTTCGTTTGGTGTTGTTGACCTCCGAAAGGAAAGGCTTGGCTTAGATGGCATTAACAAAACATGGAAACTAAAAATCGGAGTGCCGGCGAAGTATTATTTTACAATATTGAATTTATAAATTAATAATAATGTATTAATTAAATTAATAATAATTTAATTAATCAAACTCTCCCTTAAAAATACTTTGTATTGTACTGACACATGTGTGTGAATATTAACTTTTCACAGAAGTTTAGTGAATAATCCAAAGTGTCAGTTTGGCTCAAGGGTTCACCATCGCAAGCAGTTTTACTGTAACAATATTATTAACATCAACGCTTTAATACTTCATACATTATATTAAGTTAATACTTGGTTAACTATCTAATCAATAACTATAACTATAACTTTAAAAACTGTACATTGGTGGTGTGGACCAATGAAAGAATTTGGTGGATCATAAACACAGTGTAACAGAATTAATAAAAATAAAATTTGTATAATGTTTTCATAAAGTTTTGGATGAACTTACATAATTTTTTCTACATTTTTGTACGAGAACCTGTAACGCCACTGTGATTATAAAACTTTTTGTTGCAGAACTATCGTAAATAGATGGAGATGGAAATTTTAGAAATATTTGCAGAAATGTCTTAAAAACTATAAAAACAAAAAGTCTTTAAAAATATCCTAAAATGAAGCTCTATCAAACGGTACTACGAAATTAATAAAACAAAATTATTTTGGGGGTAGCAAACTTTGGCTTCCAAAAATTATTTCTTTGGAATTAGGTGCCAAATTTTAGTATAGTACTTTTATCCGTTGTAATTGACTGAGATACAGGTTTGATTTTTAATAAAATAAGATTTTAGGTTCTTCTTTTTGAATACTAAATAAACGGTATCAGTTAACTGACACGAACTTTCTCCCAACTTACTGTAATCAAAATAATATTGTTTTTAATCATTTTATTTTTTACTAATTCAAAAAATAATATTCTACCTACGTCAATCGTATAAGAAATTATTGTCCCAGGCGGGATTCGATCGCGCGACCTTTGAATTACTGGCCGTGCTCGCTACCGCGGTGCTACCCTGTGCGGCCGCTGCCGCGATGCTAGATTGACAACACAAACTTGTTTATTTTTAAACATTTCCCCATAATTAATTATAAAACGCCGAAGTTTTGATAAAAGCGGGTGGTGTCATTTTGTTTGGCATCTTAAGCACTATAAATACTGAAAATTTGATCAAAATCGTTAGAGCCGTTTTTGAGAAATTTGCATTTTTGTCGTTTTTGATGGGTTTTTAGGGGTAAATTACCCTTAAAAATTAAAAAATTCCAAAAAATTAAAAAACGCCTGGAGATATTAGGGTTTAGTACCTACATACCAAATTTCATGAAAATCGGACCAATAGTGTCCTCTCTGGTCGTGTATACATACAGACAGACACCACTCTAAAAACAATTTTTTGGGTTCAGGGAGCACCAAAACAAAAAATTCCACTATAAATATTTTTGGGTTCAGGGAGCACCAACACAGATAATTGCACTAAACAATTTTTGGGCTTCTGGGAGCACCAAAACAGATAATTCAACTGAAAATTCAAATTCGAACATTTTTACGAAAACAATACTTTCTCTATATACTACGTATAGGGCGGAGAAAGTAAAAAACATTGAACAATTCAATCCACATAAAATAATTGTAGTTTAGATTTTACTAACATTTTTTGTCTGACAATTTTTACCTTATTTGTAGACTATGGTAAAACTTAACTTTAAACTTTAAAAAACTTAACCTGTTTCAACTTTTAACTGCTTCATCTTGGGAAATGTTTCATGTATAAAAATGATTCAGATATGAAAACATTCTGTTACCGACGCCTAATAATTATTATTTTAAGTTCATCTCCAACTGTTGCCGTTTTAATATGCATGTAGGTGATTAAAAATCTGTACAGGCATTTCAAGAATGTATAATAATTGCAAATTCCTGCGTGGGTATTCTATTGGAGAACATAGGCCTGGATTGTTATTGATATCGTCTACATTAACAATGAAAATAAACCTTTAAGAGAACTGTGTAGTTTAAAAGACACTTGGTGTCAGTACGTCTACCTGTCCAACCCTGTCCGGGCGGCCGCGGCAATTCATCTTCTAAGAACTACTAAAACTATTTCAAAGCATATCCTCTTCTATTTCTATGGACAGCGTCAAACTAGTACATTAAATAAAATAAAAAGTTCTTCGACCTTTCAAAATAACAGTTTACCATTGTGTTATTCAAAATGCATTTTATAGTTTAATACGTATGTAATATTATTATTAACTTCCCGCTACCAATAAAGGGAAGTTATTGATTTCGGTCCGATTTTCGAAAGTCGAGTTTTCATTAAATCTCCACGTTTTGAGGTCCCAGGAAGCCATTCTGACTATTCCCGCCGAGGTGTCCGACCGTGTGTGTGTGTGTGTGTGTGTGTGTGTGTGTGTGTGTGTGTGTGTG
>JAGFPH010000144.1:894004-908688 GCA_018207615.1 Philaenus spumarius
ACTAAATCACGATTTCTCCAAAATTACCGAACAGATTGGAATGAAATTTGGTATGTAGCTTCCTCTAGGGCCATAGGTGCTCACTAAGAAAGGGTTTGAAAAATTTCGAAATTTTAGGAGGGGTTTGGGGGGATTAAAGTTACTAAAATCATAATTTCAGATCTTTTATTATTATGACAATAGTGCTTTTATTATTTGAGATCTATATATATAAAAGCCAAATACCACTCACTGACTGAACACTTAAAAAGAATACAATTACGTTAAAAAGACTGAAAATACCAACCACCACGGGCAACGCCGTACGGGTCAGCTAGTTTAACTATAAAAAATCTTCCCGGATATCTAATCACGGTTTTGGGCTATAGACCGGGTGTGCAATCTTTCTGGAAGGCTATTTTAGCATCCCAAAATTTAGAACTGAAGTGATATTTAAAATGTTCGCCGCCATTGCTCAGTCGGTAGAGCGATGGAATTTAAACAGGCACGGTTGCGTCTCCCATAGGTTAGAATCCAGCTTTTTATTATTTCACTCCTTTTCTTCGTTATTCCTGTGAAAAACAATAAAAAATAAGAAAATACAAAAATCTTATTTAAAATAATTGTTAGGCTACAAAGTAAATACAAATTGTATACTGGCCGTTTATATTGATTTCTCTTCAGTTTTGTATTGTTGAATAGGGATTTTAAATATTAACTTGCAATATGTAGGCTATAACTTTTTATTTCAATTCCTTAGTCATTTGCGTCAAAGTAACTCGAAATGACTTCTCGTCTTTTATTTTCTAACCGATAGTTAGATAAATAATTCATTAACATTCCCTTTAATAAAATTCAAGAATTTCCCTTAGGACTGTACTTAGTAAGGTTTAGGGATATAGTGAAACCAAGTGAACATCTATACAAAATGTTCCTATGGGCGATAACGAAAACATTAAGAAAATTTTTAAGTTTTTCTGAGTGAACTTCCATTATAGTGGTGTTCAAATGTATCATCTTGTCGTAAATTGTATAATGTTTATGTATCGACGATTTGTTAAATGAAACGTTTCGATAGTAACCGAGAACCCCTAAAAACTATCTCTCTATTATATAAAAAATACCTGTCATTCACCCAAAATTCTATTCATGCGAATGCGTCAGGATATAGGTGCCTATCTATCCCATCTATCCCAACCCAAATTCTTCTGTTCATATATCGTCTGCTTGGGTCATTACACCCTCCTAATTTATAGTTGTTTTATTGTAATTTTGTAGTAAATAATCTGTATGTTGTAAACTGTATAGTATATACTCGAGATTTAAAGTTGCTCTCAGCAAGAAAAAATTGTGTCGCTTAAAAATGATCCTTATCAAGAAGAAATAAAACGACTTTTATAGGGTCAGAGGAAATCATTCGGCATTTTAGGTGAAAAATTATGAGTAGGGTACCTATATAATAATCGTTTTGCATTTGCTTAAGGCTCTTCTTTACTTTGAAGAAAACTCCCGAGTGTACAGTATGATTTCAATGCAAAAGGCCTGACTCAAGCCGCAAAATCGTTGAAACATGCTTTCGTAATACCGTGTTTCGGATTCTATTTATAAATTAATAATCTGGGAAACTACTTTAAGTTATAAAGAAGGCTTTATATTTTTTACGTGTAACCTTAAAATATGGAAATTATTGCTTAAAACTCCCAAAAAATGCGTTAAAAATAATCGATTTTTACTCATTTAAACATTTGATTAAAAGGAGTTGCCGACGATTTCTTTCAATTATGAGGTATAAGACAAAAGCACAAAGCCTTTAAGAACAATTTTAGAATTTTCACAACTTTTTAGGTTGAAAAACGGCGTCTGAAACACGGTAATACGAAGTGCATATTTTTGCTGTTTTACGCAAGGTATAGAAGACCCTTAATCGTGATGCAAGTGGAGAGGACTCGGCGGATCTGCGAGTTTATTAAAAGTAAATTCTTCAATATTTTATAAAATAAAATTTAAATTTATACGAAGACCACAGTTAAAACCCTTAAAATTCAAAATACAAGATAAGAATTACAAATTTAATTACTAACCAGTCAATGTAATTTATTGCTATTAATAATTTGTTGTAATATTCCAAATATATAGTTTTGTAATCATTAATATAGAACATTTTCTGAAAATTCACAATTTATAGAATATTACACCTTTAGAAATCGTGTAAATTGTTAAAATATAAATTTATTATTATTTAAGTCGGTGGATTTTACTAAGCAGAATATTAAAAGAGAGTTGTTTTTAAAGATTTGTATTAATTATTTATTTTTAAAGCGACCATTAAAGAATTTAAGCGAACCCATTCTATGCGGATTTAACTTTTAGCCTAATATAAATTAATAATCCACATATCGGGTGCACCATAAATTAAGATAATTGATAGATATTTTTCCACAGTCATTTATAAATTAAATATAGAATTAGTAATTTTTCCACGACTTATGTTATCTTAACAGAGCTCATTAAATGAAGGATACATATATATTAATGATCATATGTTTCGGTATAATTTAATTATATATAAATAAGAACAAGATAAACACATTTCCAAGAAAATATTGTATATCCTGTTAAACGACTTCCGGGAGTTATATAACGTGGGAATATGAGTCAATTTATAAACAGATGATTTGCTTAATGAGTTTTTAATATATTACTTATTTTTTTGGATACGTTAACGAAATTAATGTGTTGATATGACACAATGTTGTTGTGGATCTATTAACTATTTTATGTAGAAGTGTTCAATTTTCATTTACGGAACCCACTAATCATTTCACAGTATGTGTAAATTAAGAGTAAAAGTTGTGTTAAATTAAAATCACGTAAAATAAAACTAATTTTAGAAATCCAGTCTGATAACCGACAGTGAGATTTACTAATCAGAACTGTAATTAATTCTCAGTAAAAAAATATATAATTTAATCTGTGAACTAATTTGACCTAACTTTTCAGTTTCCAAATCATAATAAATGTTTCTGTTTAGTTATTTAAATGTGAAATTACATTTTCAACAACAGTTGAAAACAAAGAAAAAATGTGTATAGGTAGGCTAACATGTTATTCATTCATGAAAATTAAAATATATGATTTTAGTTTGTCTGCGGTAAGGTTTTAAACCAAAGAAAAGTGATTTATGTCTGGACGTTTTTCGTACTCTCCACTGACATTTTAATCTGTACAAACATAACTTCAAATTGTTTTTTACAAATAGCCTAGGTTTACAGCATAGATGTTCAATTTTAAATTAATTGAAGTTTAGCAAAAACATGCTAGGTAGCTGTTTATGTTAATAACTAGCGTTTATTAGGAATTTGTATAAAAAATGTAATGAGTCTGTATTTCTACATCTACAGTATATTAATTATGAATAAAGGGCGAGCTATAGGCCTACATTTAAAGAACAAAACAAAAGTAATTGTGCAGTTTTTCAATTTAAACTGGTATTGTTAAAAATTCTGAAACATTGAAGATAGATTAAAATAATGTCATTTAAAATTCGGTTGAAAAAATATTTTACTAGAATTTACATATACTGATTTGTAGGAATTTTGATATTTATAAAAGTAACTAACGGTAGAGATAAACAGAAAAAATGCTTACTGAGGTCTGGGCCTAAATGAATGATTTAGATTAAACACATAATTAATTTTAGATTTTTACTTTTTAACTAACTACTGATTAACTAGAATCGTCGGAAGATACTTTAAGAATTGCTTAACAATAATACAATTATAAAGCGTAAGAGCTACGTTTTAAAATATTAACATTTTGGTTACTTTTGACAAATAATCATTTTTAAAGGAGTTTTTTTTACAAAATAATTTATTAAATCACGTGCTGGCTTTTTAGGGGAATCGTATATTTAACACTTTTCCCAACTAACTCGGTGCAATAGTACTATTTTTACTATAAGGCAATATGTAAATGCATTTTGGGTCGTTTTTCACGCATCTGTCAAAGCGACTTTGGTGTTTCACCTGCGCCCTTTATATTATTATTTTATATAGTAGGCCTATGTAGTTTACTTCATTAAAAGATGATTTTGTGTTGTGTTGGCAATGCTCTACTGGCTTCAGTTTCAATCAGCTATATAGACTACTGTTCTTTTTCCATGTTGGCAGTATGTTTTTGTTTTTGTTAAATAACTACCTAGTGCAGTATAAGTTTGTGGTTAGAGTGTTAGTGTTGTTTGTGTTTTTATTTATATTATGCCTAGAATAATAAACTATTAAAAGTGTTCAAAAGCCGAAAAGGTGATTCCAGAGGTCGACAAAAACAATGTGTTGAGGGAAATAGGTCTGTCAGGTTTGTCCTGGGCCTACTAATCCAAGTACAAGTACAAACATGTACAATTCCAAGGAAAGATCTTCTAAAAATAAAAAGAAGGCCAGTTCCACCTAAGGTAGATATGTACAGCATTGACAAAGATGATGCATATGATCTTGTGTTTTTTCTCTCAAAATAGAAGGCCTTCAGAAAGTTGCGGTTTGCGCAAAGTGCTACAGCGGATCAATAACAATTTTCCCTACCAAAAGAATTATTGGCCTAAGTTGTCTAATTAATATGAAATGTGATGAGTGTGGATTTTTGCATGGTAAATGCAAGAAATTTTAGTGTTTTTCTAGGGCAGAAATCAGATATACAAGTTAGGTAGTATATATGAATTTCACTGTATTGGTAAAGCGGTAGAAGCGGCAAACAATCTTTGCGCTTTGATGAATATGTAGCAATCTACCAGTTTTGATCGGTACACACCATGATTGTTACTTGCAACTAAAACTGTTTGCCATGCGTCTATGGACAAGGCTGTCATAGAATGTGTACAGCAAAATGATAATGACACAGATATTACAGCAATTTTCCATAGTTTATGACAACGCCGACGCTACGCTTCTATAATCGGCGTTGTCACTGCAGTCAGTGAGACCACAGGAAATTGATGTCAGAGTATTTTAAAATAAACGGTATCAGTTAACTGACACAAACTTTCTCCCAACTTACTGTAATCAAAATAATATTGTTTTTAATCATTTTATTTTTTACTACTTTTTAGAACAAAACAAAAAAATAATATTCTACCTACGTCAATCTTATAAAAAAATTATTGTCCCAGGCGGGATTCGATCGCGTGACCTTTGAATTACTGGCCGTGCTCGCTACCGTGGTGCTACCCTGTGCGGCCGCTGCCGCGATGCTAGATTGACAACACAAACTTGTTTATTTTTAAACAGTTCCCCATAATTATAAAACGCCGAAGTTTTGATAAAAGCGGGTGGTGTCATTTTGTTTGACATCTTAAGCACTATAAATACTGAAAATTTCATCAAAATCGTTAGAGCCGTTTTTGAGAAATTTGCATTTTTGTCGTTTTTTATGGGTTTTTAGGGGTAAATTACCCTTAAAAATTAAAAATTCCAAAAAATGAAAAAACGCCTGGAGATATTAGGGTTTAGTACCTACATACCAAATTTCATGAAAATCGGACCAATTTCCTCTCCTCTCTGGTCCAATTTCCTCTCTGGTCGTGTATACATACAGACAGACTGACAGACAGACACCACTCTAAAAACACTTTTTTGGTTCAGGGAGCACAAAAAAAAATTCCTCTAAAAATATTTTTGGTTTCAGGGAGCACCAACACAGATAATTGCAAAAAACAATTTTTTGGGGTTCTGGGAGCACCAAAACAGATAGGCCTAATTTAACTGAAAATTCAAATTCGAACATTTTTACGAAAACAATACTTTCTCCATATACTACGTATAGGGTGGAGAAAGTAAAATATTGTAGGTGCAATGGAAGGTTGGAGAACAAGCATAAAGACAACTGCGTAGCCAATTGTATTGGAGTAAGCTGAGCAATGGAGTTGGAAGGGATTGTTTCGGGAATCATATAGAACACAAACGGCATTCGATAGAAGTATTTTCTTGGCGATGGAGACAGCGCCGCTCACCCAACTGTTGTTGCTAGCCCATATGGTCCTGAATTTTTTGTAGAAAAATTGCAGAGCGTGGGGTACGTGCAATAGTTTATGGGCTCTCGTATGCGAAGGCTGAAAGTAAAGATGGCGAAAACGAAGCTAGCCGATTGCAAGACCTTAGGAGGATGTAGACGCTGGTACCAACGAGATACAAAACTATTATGGCCTGGCCATACGCAAAAGTCCTAGCAACTTACAAGATATGCTGTCAGCAGTTTGGGCGGAATATTGTCTCTATGGTGGGACATAAAATGCTTGTCGAACAATATTAATCTGGTCACTGATAACTAAATGTGCTTTTGCAATGAGAAGTACTGAGGGTGTTTATGAAACTGTAGCTACATGAATATAATGAGGGCAACATTGTAAAATGAAAATTTTTAGAAAAGATAGGCATCAAACCAGGCTACAACATTGCAAAAAGAATGGAAACCTTCGATGAACTTCGGATCCGTAAGGCGGAGAAAGCCATTGGTGAGACACGAAAAAGTGTCGTCAAGAAAGGTCCATTGCAAAGAAGAAGTTGGAAGACCTTCATGAAGGTCCAGACAATCCTTCCTATGGGTCTGGAATGCATTAGGGTAAGATCATTTGAACATACATTGCTTTCTTGACTTTATCGCTCGTTTTCATAAACTTTTGTTTCTTTTAAGTATTAGGTACATTATTATCTAAAGAACCGTTACAGATATTGAGCTTATTTTGTTGTTTTTGTTCTACCCACATACCATCACATTTTAAACAGAGGACTTTCAACAATTTGTCCTAGTTCTTTTAAATTGTATTTTATTGAAAAAAATGTAAATTGTTAAAAAAAAGGTTTGAGGGGAACGGGACGTTCCTGTTCCGTCCTATGTTCCTTCCTATGTTAATTTTACAAAATCTAGGTACATTTATTTCAGAAACTAAAACAGCTACAACCCTGATTTTTTTATGCAGAAAGTACACATTTGTAAACATTCCCTACCAATTTAGTTAAAACTTGTTTATAAATATTTTTTGAGGTAATTTATTATGTATTTGTAAAAAAATCCATTTTTAAATAATACATTTTGTATATATAACTTTTTGTCAAGATAGAACAACTAAAGTGACAGCAGTCTTAGGAAATACACTGATCTTCATACATACAAAATTTCAACCCTCTACTATTTGCAGTTTCTGAGATAATTGTACCTATATATGTGAAACACAAGTTTCCGGGGAAACCAGACTGAAAAATAAAACTCACATATTGTTGCAATTCAATTCTTAAAACATCCCAGTTCCATCATAAGCAGGGTCATCTTGATCCTCATCTTCCTCCACTACCTGATCCTTCATTTATTATCATACTTATCAAAAGACAGTTTCTTTGAAGAAGAACTTATACTAGTTTTTCAGTAGTAGAACTAGGAATATTATTCGAGATTTGATTAGGCCTAAGCCTAGTTTCAAACTTTTGGACTGATTTCCTCTAAATTTTTGTTTAGTTTTGTAAAATACTTTTGCTCTTGACATACTGATAATAACTTATTTACACTCAAGCACAATACAAACTCTTAATCTAACACTAAACTACTAACGAAGACCAAAATTGGATGTGAAAGTAGGCTACAATTTTCTCACTCACAAACACGTATAACCTCAAAAACACACAAAAACAACTGGTAAGCAAGAGTAAAGACAGCTGACAATGAGGTTTACCAACTCAGCAGATCACAATACCCTTATATTTCAAACATAAATAAAAAACATGTTTTGTAAAATGTTGTGTCAATCACACTCCACCGACCCAGTCCAACGAAAAATCTGTTTACATACTATGTTTTTTTTATTTCTAAGTATATTTGAGCAAAATAACTTACATATTTTAAAAGTAAACATTTACAGGTACAAAAAAGTGAAATAAAAATATTCAGTCGTCCTGCTCCCCTTAAGGTATATTTCAATTCTGCTTAAAATATGCAAAACATTGTAGGCTACTAAGAGAAAAAGTGATTGTCAATATATTTTTTGTTTTTGAGAAAATGTCCCTAAAAAGGGTAAATTTAACATGGGGAAGATATGAACGTCCGACTCCCCATAATGTTCGTGAAATAGTACTGACCTACATAGATCCTGTTTATATAACTAAAACGTTCCATGAGAAGTATAAGATTTACCCCGTTGAGTGAATTGAGGGAACACGAAGTTTGGTGACTCAAGGGTCTCCCCCAGTTAGTGGTAAAGCCACGGTATTTTTAAATTAAAAATCTTCGAAAAATATTACCAGTAAAAATTTCTACCAGTGAAGCAATCTTTAAGAAAATAACTGAACTTGTTTATGTTCTTAAAGTAGGCCTACTGACTCATTTCAGCATACTTAATTATCTCTTTCAACAGTTTCAACCCAGTATTGTTTATCTCTGATAGAATCATTTGTAAAATAGCGCGCGCTAGTAACTAAATTGTATCTCTTTTCTTATTTTCAATAATACTGTACAACTGATAACTGTGTGTTTCATTGTATAGTTAGTTGACCGAGCGTAAGCGAGGTCTCCGTTTTAACTCGACCGTTCGGCATTTCGTCTGTGTGTCTGTGTGTCTGTCTCACGATTACGGCCAAATGCCTTGACCGATTTTGATGATTTTTTGCATGAACGTTCCTTATTCCTAGGCCGAGCCATGTATATATACGGTTTTTTCCATTTTTCATTTTTAACCCCTTAAATAAAATAAAAATGGCGGCCGAATCGTTTCTATCAGTGTAAGCTTTTTTCGAAAGCCAGTTTGTGGCTTAACCGTAAGTCGAATTTAAAAACGAATGTAATTTTGCTAATAGCAAATTAAATTTTAAACAAAATTGTATTCTTGATTTTTTTCCGTATCTCTAACGGTAAGCTCACAAAATGGCCGTAAACTTCGAATTTGTTCAAAATCGTCAAAGTTTATGTATTTCAACCATGTTTTTATACGTTTATTCTAAACCAATTCAAAAGTGTTCCATAGCTTTTTTGTAGATAAAGGTTTAAAGAATTCATATATGCCAGTAAAAAAATTATTGAAGTAAAATTGAGAAAGTTATTGGCTCAAGAAACAATCACGTTCAGTAACGAAAGGAAAATGTTTAACTTTAGGCCAACATAAAAAGTAGTAAAAATTATTGTAATTTTTTTCATAAATGTAAAAACGTTTTGTCATTTAGTTCTAAATAGAACTGTATAAAAATATTTATCAATTTCAAATTTCTTATTTTGAAAACACCAGTTTTTATGTTCCTACTACAAGACTGCTAACAAAACTAGGCCGGTTTTGAATAGTAATTTAGGAATATTTCATTTGCCCAAAAATTACATATTATTATAAGAAAGTGTAAAGGATAAATCAAAGAATGAACTGTATAGCTGTCAATTATCATTGTTAATTTCACAAAAGTATTTGACTTAGCTTTACTTGAATGAATTACAAAATGAGATGAAACAAATGAAACCTCGCGGCGATAATGGACATACAAAAAATGACCGTAGGACACCGTGGGTTAGTACATGGGTTGAGATCACTATCACGACGTTTTAACATCGTTTGTTTTCATTATTTCTAATATTGGAATATGATATGGAACTTAAGTTAACTTATGATACATTGTTAAGTTTGAGTTATTTAGGTATGTAAATATTTAATTGTATGTTGTCCCTCTATAACGCGATATTTTTAGCTATCTTACGCATTATTAACCTAAATAAAACACAATGCCTCTAAAAGAAAATCTTTAGCAGTTAAAGCTCAAGAAAAGAAATAAAAACGAGAACTAGAAATCCCGGAATCGCGGGAATTGTAAATAATGTTTCACTGGCTAAACCTTGTGCTTATTTCCTTACTGGCACACTATTTTTAACCAAAGCTCAAAACCACATTTGTTATTTCAACGAGCGAGGTCTACTATTCACAGAACTACTAGTATTATAATTAGTACATGGTTTACCAAATGTTGATACCACAAAATATTGTATGTTATTATACTATATCCAATTTATTCGTCATTTTTATACTGAATAAACTTTATTTAATGTAGCCATTGTTAGTAAATAAAATGATAAACCTTATATGTTAAAATCAGGTTACAAAAACAGACATAAATGTGGTAGTAACAAATTCACTAATAACGAATTAATGGATACAATTAATGATATCGGATGTAAGGCACGTACAACGAAGATTGATAAACAACTTAATGATAATTTGAAACCTCACAGATAATGTAAAATTTAAATTGACTAATGCATGTTTACAGTTCATCATTAGTTTCCCATACATATAAGCTCCGATTTCAGCGCCTTGAAGGACGATGGAAATATACTATTAAACATACTTTTAACTTTGTATTCTGGAGTGACTACGAACCCAAATTTAAGAAATTTATAGATGAAGACGAAGCAAATAATAAAAGTATTTTATTTTCTGAAAAAATGCCACCTACTTAGGCTATATTAAATATATTTATTCTTACTTACTTAAAATATATATTTTATTCACACTGAAGGCTTACACACGGGTTATCGTGTTCGGGAGGAACTTACACGACTAACCTATTTTAAGTAGACAAAAACGATGCATTCGGTTTATCAATAACAAGTCTATAAAAAAATCCAACGAAATTAATTTGACATAAGCATACTAAATTCAAAACTGTATAGTTATCCTTAGGTAAAAATTTTGAATGTACATTTCATGCTGTAAAATATAATAGGCCTATAATATTAGTGTTCCCCAATCAACAAATTTGATGCAATAACATTTAATAAAATTTAAAATGCACAGGCCTAAACAAGTTTGAATAATTTCACAAAAGCAATCAGAATATTAATAACTAAATAATTGAACTATGAATTTAGTTATTTAGCAGTTGAAGTACATATTTTGATTTTGTTTTTAGCCTATTATCTTAAAAACACGTTTATAGATATAATATATTAATGTTCATTGTTGGTGTCCAAGTCACAAGTAGTAGTTCGCGGACCATGAAACTGCGTGCACGTATGAAAGTTGGTCAAATCAAAGTTAATGTGTATATATTTATTTTTATGTGTAGTGTTTTATGTTTTTGTTAAAGTTTAATGTTTTGACGACCTCTACGGAGTGATATACTGATGATGGAGTTTCGACTCCGAAACGCGTCTTTATAAAAAGACAACGCATGTCACATGACGGAACCATAAAGGTAATATAATTTATTACTCAATATATAATATATTAAGTTTCGGAAGTTAGTAATATTTTGTTGAATTAATATAAATTAAATTAAATTAATAATTAGGCATAGACTATTCGAATGTTGTAACAAAAAATTATAATTTATTATAATTACCTTTGATTTTTTAAATAGCCTATAATAAATATAGGCCCTTAATATACATTGCATAATATCAGAATTGATTAAATTCTATATTTTTTAAATGTTGATTTAATATTAATTTAATATACTATTATTAGTAGCCTAGTCTGAAATATGTATTTCATTCTTAAAATAAGGGATGGGCTAAAGTAAATAAAAATAAATGTAATAAATATTTTACTTATTAGTATTTTAATATTACTGTCTAGTCCAATAGTATTTAATAACTAAACTTGGTAATTAGTTTTTTTAACATTAAATTTTGTTTTTGAACTTAAAAAAATTTAATTATCCGATGGTAAAAATTTTGTAATTACTGTATTATAAAAAAGTATTATGAGTTAATTTACTTAAAAGTTAAATGTAAACTAAAAAAACAACATCCAACCACTTTTTAATATAAAATGGATGTAATATACAAAAGTAGTTTACGAACACATAGGTTGGAAGAACTAATCGCAATAGGAGAGAAGCGAGAGGAAGCAGGTAACGGTCAATTGATTAAATTTGTTTTCTTTAACGCAATTCACCACAATTTGGGGAAGAAGTAAATATATCAGCTCCATTGTGTTTGCCACACTCTATTGGTCGGCCATCTCGACTCGACGCATGCGTCCTGCATTGGAAGGGTTTGTTTGGGGGTATACTGGGTTGAGGAGGTAGATTTTTTATAGAGTGATTATTATTAACTATTTAAAAGCTGTAAAGGGGGTTGAAGGAGTGGGGGTCTATTAGGTAAGTGAGAGACTAGGGGTGGAGGGAGACAACTCGGCAGTTCCACGCTGACAGTTGAACGGGCACGTTGTGTAGGCTGACAGTGACGGACAGATATAACCACGTGAGTTAACTTGTGTTTGTTATGATGATGGAACGTCATATCCCGGCATCTGTGGCGGCAACGAGGCCCAGAGGGGTTTATAGTATAGACCAAATATTAGGCACTAATAGGCAGAACCAGGGACGACTTGATGGTGAGTAAAGTGGTTCAGTTAAGACAAACTTGTGAAACCAATTAATTTTAAACTAATTGTGATATAAATTAACAAGTTAAAAGTATGTTTTAACATAATGGTTAATAAATGCAGTTTTAATATGTTAAGTAATAAATTTGGCAGTGATACAGATGTAAAATTGTGATAATTGTAAAATATTTAGTCAAATGTGATCGCAGAAATCAAAATAAAGTTCTTTCTAAGTAATAATGTTGCGCTTGGTAATAATATTAACCTGATCAAACCAAAGGATAATGGTAAGACTTTTCCTAAGTAGTTTAACATTAAAATACTTCTTTACCTCAGTAAAACTGAATTGATACTAAAATACGAACCGAAAGCTGTGGGGGCAAAAAAGCAGAAGAAATGTATACTAAATAAAAAAGTAAAATGGACGCTTATCTCATTATAATACTTAAACGTTTCAAATATTTTTTATATATATAATTAGTTTAATTTTATTGAAATTTCCAACTAAATTATACGACAAGTTTTAGGGATAGTAAAATTCTGCATCCACTGTGACTTTAAAGAGGTCTCCCAAATTAACTCTCTTGTTGTTAATATTTTCTAATAGGCCTACTGTTTAGGCCATGAACTGTTAATTCAAATCATTTGATTAGGTAATGTACCATTATCATTATTGAAGTAATACTTGTAAAATATATTTATCACTGTAATTGAAGTTATAATTGTGATGCTTTAAAATCTTCACCTAGTGAAAAAAGAATGTAGTCAATTCATTCAAAATGTCATAAGTATTAAAAATATATGAAATTGAATAGTTCAAATGCATTATTTAAATACAATACAAAACAAACAAAATTAACTAAAGTAACTTACACTTCGATATTTTCATCGTACTGGCATTTTTTACTTACGTTTAATAAGTCATTTTATTTCTCAATGACACACTTTGTTTTTAATTTAGTTTATTTGTGTACAGAACTAGTATGAATAGCTACTGAATTATTTTGTTATACATATTATGGAATATTAGAATGATTGAAACAGAACGTCGAAGTAAAAGTTCTGCTGTTAAATTGTCAATAAATTACATCTTATTCAGGACGAACATTGGAGGACACCAGCAAAACGAAGTTACCTTGCTAGTTTTCCTATGATTGTTTATTCAAATTTGTGTAACCATGATTAAAAAACTAAATAGTGTACATATTCCATATAGAAATGTTTATAGTAATTTAATGTAAGTTTATTATCATAATCAACCGAGTCCACAATAGGGGCCGAATGAAGTATGTAACAATTGCCAAGATTATTTGTCTGATCAAGGATTTTGTTTGTTGATAACTTAATTTTATAAAATATGTGAAATAAAAATTCTTAAAATGTAATTAATTGTTACTGAAAAATCAACCATGGGTAATTAATTAGAAATTTTATATTAGCTAATACTACGAATCAACTTTAAGATGGAGAGAAATCTGTATTGATTTTGTAACTATGCAAAAATAACGACTTGATTGACTAGATCGAAAACTTATGTTTACGGTGACATAGTAATTAACTTGTGTTATTGTAAGTGTTTTTTTTTTTAAATTAGCATCCTTAAACCTTAGAAAATGTTTCCGTTAAAATTTGAACGAATAAATCGTATTTTGGAATTTTTTTTTGTAAGTGGTGTATAATTCTTTGTTTAACGTAAACGATTTGAAACTAAATGAAACTAATATTTGTGATTGACATTTTGGTTATTTGTATGACAAATTCATGATTTCCTATAATATATGAAGTTCTGGCACGAGGCGTGTAGTCATGTTCTGTTTATAACCTTCTCTTTTTTTAAGATATCGAAATAAACTAGATGTCGTTTGCAAGAGGAAGAGCCAAACTATAGTTGAATCGTAGATCAAATCATAATATTGGATCTCAAAATACAAGGGACAAAGGTCACATTTCCCCCGAAAAATAGTCGTTCAATGAATCACGATTGTGTTTAAAAAACAAATTAGGCCACGAAGGTTTGTTCTATAATAAAATACTTTTTGAACGAAGGTTCATTTATAAATGCTAGTTTTAATTTTGCAAAGAACGTGGCAAATATATTTGTATTTACGTTCAAGTAAAGAATTCATCGTAAGATGAAAGATAAGTCAAATTATATAATGAAACTAACATCTTTGATTTTTTTCCGAATTACTTTTTATGGAATTACACCAATAATTTACCAAAGGAAAATTATACATATCGTTGAATTTGACGATGTATATAATTAATATGTAACTATTTAAAAAAAAAACATACACAATCGAGATTCATTGAACATTTTTCGGGGGAAATGTGACCTTTGTCCCTTGTATTTTGAGATCCA
>JAGFPH010000144.1:914729-951644 GCA_018207615.1 Philaenus spumarius
AAAAAATATTATATCACATTTTGAAATTGCATAATTATAATATTAGGCCTATAATATAATAATTATAATAATATTATAATATGACAATATTATTATAATTATAATATTTTTATGTAATAATATTACAATTATAATAAGTACGCGAAAAATAGTGATCTTTATAATGTATACAGTATTTATTTAATGACTAATGATTTTCGGTGAGGTATTAGTGTATATGCACTCTACATAGAATTCTAAGAATAATTCAATATGTAAGGGATGGTTATTATAATAATTATAATATTATAATAAAGTATTATAATATATAATGTATCGTCTATTCCCTCTCCACGCGCTTACTTGTCTATATATATACTATTAGCTGACAGGACAATGTACTCTATTGGAATAATATGGTTACCTACAGCAAATGTTACATCTTAAAGTATTTTAGCTGATTCTGTTTGTATTTTGAGACAGTGGTTTTTTTACCGCTTGCCTACGTGCTTTTACGCGATTTGTATTAGAAAAACGCTTTCGTCTTTTTTCCTCGTTTTTTTGTATTTGTTCTGGATGCGACCGAACTGCATCAGATGATGATGTACACTGTTCTGATAGGGTTGGAAGTTGAGAAATTTGGATACCATCGTCTGAAACCTAGGATTGGGAAGCTGAATGTATTTCTTCCACACTAATTTCCATTGAGTTGTAAGATAAAGAAGGTGTGAGAGGAATGAGAACATCAAAGTGGCCTCTCGTTAGTGGCCCAGTAAACCTTAGCCTTCCTACTCCCTCAATCGGTTCGCCAAAACTCTCCCACAACAAATTTCGGATGCTGCTTGAATTTTACAGGAGGTTCCAAAAGTTAATATTCTTTTTCTGTTGAATAAATATCTCCTGTTACTTTTAAAGTATATGATGTGAACCTGCGCCAATTGTTTGAAACATGACTAACAACTCTGGTCCTCACCTCAAACCCCAGTGAATCGTGTCATGTACAATTAAAGCCGAAGAGTAGAATAAGCATTGCCATCAGAATCTGGCCTAGAAGAAACTATTCTTTGAATAATAGATACTCCATTAACGTGTATGGCCTCCATTGTTCTAATATGAAGGTAAACTTTATATTTAAACTAGCTGACCCGTACGGCGTTGCCCGTGGTGGTTGGTATTTTCAGTCTTTTTAACGTAATTGTATTCTTTTGAAGTGTTCAGTCAGTCAGTGGTATTTGGCTTATATATATATAAATCTCAAATAATAAAAGCACTATTGTCATAATAATAAAAGAATTTAAATTATGATTTTAGTAACTTTAATCCCCCCAAACCCCTCCTAAAATTTCGAAATTTTTAAATCCTTTCTTAGTGAGCACCTATGGCCCTAGAAGAAGCTACATACCAAATTTCATTCCAATCTCTTCGGTAATTTTGGAGAAATAGTGATTTAGTAATTTTTACCCCCTAAACCCACCTAAAATTTCGAATTTTTTCAAACCCTTTCTTAGTGAGCACCTATGGCCCTAGAGGAAATTTCATACCAAATTTCATTCCAATCCGTTCGGTAGTTTTGAAGAAATCGTGATTTAATAACTTTGATCCCCCCAAAACCCTCTAAAATTTCGAATTTTTTCAAACCCTTTTTTAGTAAGCACCTATGGCCCTAGAGGAAGCTACATACCAAATTTCATTTCAATCCGTTCGGTAGTTTTTGAGAAATCGTGATGAGTGAGTGAGTGAGTGGTATTTCGCTTATATGTATATATAGATAGATGAGTAATAATACGTTACAGTAAAATAAAACAATGTAAAATATTAATTTGTCAAAATGTACAAAATGTAAAATTTCGTCTAAACTTACTTAAAAAATCAATTCGTTAGACAAAAATCAATCTTCTTTACAAAACTAATTATTAGTATAATTATCCCTTACATATTGACGTATTATTAGAATTCTATGTAGAGTGCCTCACTCAAAATCATTAGTCACTAACATTACAATGGTCACTATTTTTCGCATACTTATTATAATACAATGTTATTATAATGTATTAGTATTATAATAATTATAATAACGTATTATTATATACTATGTATCGTCTATTATCTCTCCAAGCGCTTACTTGTCTATATATACTATGTTGCCTATTCCCTCACACTCTCTGACTTGTGTCTGCGCAAAAAGTTTGAGTGACTCGAGATTTTAGAAACATAGTCAAGCGAAAGTGCCCATCGGGCCAATAGAAGTTATCACTTCAAAAATAAAACCAATATGTATTAATTTGCCATAAATAAATTTCAAACTTACCTCTTGTAATTTCGGTATCCACATACGTTATATGTTTTATAGTCATACCATTCTTATAATACTTAACATTCTCTATAAATTTACATTGAGCTATTTGTAAATTACATTATCATTAACTTTAAATTAAATTATTTGTAAATTAGGCCCTACATTCTCAATAACTTTACACTAAATTAAATTATCTGTAAATCATAATCTCATTCCTTTAAATAAAATTATTTGTAAATTGCATTGTCATTAACTAAACAAAATCTAATATCTGGAAATGGCTTAGAAAAAAATAGCAAACTTGGATTTGTATTAGGTTTTCCATAAAACTCTATTTTTAAATGTTCTATCACATGATCGTATTATTTGATTTAAGAAAATACCAATGATGACGTAGGAAAATTGTAAACCTACTATATTAAGTAGTTTTTTTAGTAGGCCTTAACGAATGCTACTTGTTTGAGTTATTAGACATATAATTCATATACTGTAGATGATTAGTTCTTTTATCCTCTTTCTTGTAGCATCTATCTCTCTGACTTTTGCGGTTTGAAGCATTCGTTTATCTTTAGGTCACTATTTTTAAAAAAAACTACAAAAAGCTAGTTTCTCATCACACGGAGATCTTTAACCTTTTAAGTACTAGGTTTTAGAATTCCAAACTAGGCCTAAGGCCTGAGATTTTTTCTGATTTTACTTATTTTTTATATGTTATATTATCTATTATTCACTTTCATTTATCTTGTATGCAGATGTTTTTTTATTTAGGCTTATTTATAATTATATATGTATAAATATATAATTTATTGTTTTATACGCAAAAAAATGTATAGGCTTACATATACAAAAATACCCCTGAAAAAGAAGTTGACATTCCAGTTCATCTTCAATGTCCGATTCGGCATTTGTAAAGAACAGTTCGATTCCATTATCATTAATTACTAGACGATAAGTAGCCATTAGATGTACAAACGGAATCAAAACATAGTCACAAACAAGGTTAACTATAGAGACGCACACCAAACTAAACTGCATGAAGGAATAAATTTATAAATAGTACAGCGTTGCGTTTAGTTTTTGCATTCAGCTTCTTTAAAAAAAAAATAGCAGATAGCGTTATTAGTTTTGATTTAGAGCGTTAAATATATCGCTAAGTGCCGCTTCTTTAAAAAAATAACAGATGGCGTTACTAGTATTAGTACTTTGAAAAGAAAATACAAAACGTACCCGTACGTGCGTAGTCCTTTACGGAGGTTTAGCGTCAAACGAACTCGTACATTCGTAGTCCTCAAAAGGTTAAAGAGTTGTCAGCATTATATACGTTTAAAAAAGCGCCCAAAGTATGTGTACGGTTAGTCGACTGCAGTGTACATTTATTACAACAAACAGCTAAACAAAATACTTCACCAACAAAATTAAAATACAAACTGAAATAGTTAAAGTGTGTACATAACTAGATACGAATACCACACTTTAAACCTAGACACCGATTGATGGATTTGGAGATGAACTTTTAATTA
Source organism: Philaenus spumarius (assembly GCA_018207615.1). Lineage (NCBI taxonomy): Eukaryota > Metazoa > Arthropoda > Insecta > Hemiptera > Aphrophoridae > Philaenus > Philaenus spumarius. The sequence continues at coordinate 918,525 of JAGFPH010000144.1, forward strand.
AATCATATTATATCCTACTCTCATTGAATATCGAATTTCGTTACAAAAAAATATATTATAGTTTGAACAAAATTATGAGCAAATAAAAATCTAATCCTTATTTCCTTCTAAAATACGATATCTAAAATAAGGATCCAATTATCCAACAATTAATTGGTCTTGCAAATTCGAAAACAACAAAATTTAATATTAGATTTTATTTTTGCATTGGAAATGTATAATTTTCTGATATGGTGCAAAATGTAATTTGAACGTGTTTTATAGATTGAAATACCAAATAAGTACTTGATGAAATGATTTATTTAAAATGAATTTTCAATAATTGAATTGTATTAAAAATTGTTTTGAAGCATGACATATCAGCAATTAAGCAGTTATTGACATTCCTTTCACCCTGTGATCCTATTTGTCCATTATTAAAATCATAATTTAATAATACTTTATACGTAATAATGGAAGCGCTTGGAAATATTAAATAATTTAAAAGTTTTGATTGTGTTATTGATTTTAGCTCGTGAAATTACATTTATACATTTTGAATTTGTTTATATTCAACTAACTAGGCAATAGAGATAATGCATTTATGAAGGGCAGTTTGTTGTTTTACTGTTGTTTTATAAAACAAGTAAAATATTAAAGTTGTTTGTTTATTAAGTTTTTTTATCAAGTAATTTTGTCTTAGGCAATCAGATTTTACTACTCTTAAATTTTAGTTTTAATTTGGGCAAATATATTGTAAGTATTACTTTTCCAGTCCTTTTGAAAGCCTTTCATCGTTTTGTATATTTTAGGTGATGTTTTTCTGATCTACTTCCTAGGTTTTATGAAGAAAATAAAAACATAATATATAGGTATATATACATATAATTATATATATAACTACATAATTCGATTCTTTATCTATAATAACATGTAAAGCTCAAATAGAACCGGTGTAACTTTTATATTATATATACACACATAATTATATATGTACTGTATATAGATATATAATTACGTAATTCAATTCGTTGTCTAGAATGGCTTGTAAAGCTCAAATTAGAACTGGAATAACGTTTAAAATACTATTATAAATTATCATAGGTACACAATCTAACGGTCTTGTAACTTATAGATACAGGTTCCAGACTCCATGCTTATACCAGAACGAAACAATCCCATGCAGTCTTCTTCAATATAACTTATTTGCAAATCGAATTTTAAAGATAGTGTTTTGTAACTTTCGCAGAATTTTTCATCAACCATCTAAATTATAATTATTAGTTAACAAAAAATGGTAAATTATAAATTTCTATTAGGCCTATGGATGTTTGCTTATAAACGATACGAAAACATGATTTTCAGTCGAGTTACTTGAAAACTACAACTATATGTATTAACTATTTAAAATGGAATTTTCTGGACATTTAAATGTCTTGCGCACATATCGGAAATACAAAGTAATACCGCTATTAGAAAAAACTAAGTGCATACAAACGATTTAGAATCGTTTGAGCACCTTACCAATGCAATATCATATATGCCAGGTTGACTGAATTCAATGCATTTACTAGATTGATATTGTACACTCTTAAAGTCTCCAGTTTGAATTGCGGGTAATATAATGCTTATTTGTGTAATTACAATTTTAAGTGGATTTGTAGTGTTGATATATGATTGGGCCTTTTCACCTTAAAAAAGTACACTTACTGAAAATAATAAAAATTACTTTACTACTTGCGGAATAGAAAACGGACAATGTTTCATCGAAGTTATCACATCAGGCCTGAAAAAAAGAAACAATGAACAATTTATCACTTTATAAATAAAGTTAAAATTAAAAAAAAATGTCCCAATATTTAGTTTGACTCACATACTTCTGTGTTTTATATGGCAACTTGTCAATTTGAACTTAATGGTTGGTCCTTTATTTGTTAAACTGAAAAATTGGCATTTAAATTCGTTGGATAACTTATTTTATTAAAATCTATTTAGGACACAATTAATTGTTTGGTGAAATATCGGTTTATATATATTATAAAGAACATACTCAGTTTAAATCTGTAAATCTTTTCTAATAAACAGAGAAGTGCAATTTAGACTCGAGCGCTAAGAATTTTATATCTCTAACCAAACATTTACCTAAGTATTAATAATAACAACAACACTTCAACACATCATATACTCAATATATTTATACCAAAACTAAGCATCTAACTAATAAGAATAAGTATATATGAAGAATGGTGTGATCACCAGTGTTTTTTTTTCAAAATTTTAGCTGCAGTCCTTTCGGTTTTATATGGAATGGTGATTTCTACAACATTTCCAGGATTATCTTCAAAACGATAAATTACAAAGTAAACACAAATCTTTTGACGTACTTAAAAACAATTTTTTAAACCAATCAACCCAACAAGATAAGTGCTTAAACCAAATTTTCGCCCTCTGAATATTGAAATATATGCGGATTAAAAATGTTCATAATTCCATTGTGATACCATAATCGACTGACAGACAAAATAGAAAAGTACATAACCGCAAAAACATACAACGCAGTATAACATTACACTACATATTTACAAATTGTTAATAGTTTTAGATTACTAAACATTGATTGTACCAATTCGCAAACATTATTTCTAGAAATCCTGAACTAATAAGTGATTATTATCAATCTAGTTGAAGGTTATTTTACATTAGGTTATGAAAGTTGTGTTAATTTTCGAAAGAGTTAAGCAAATTGCCAGGTGAAAGGTGCGCCGCAGGAATGTAAGCGGAACAAAAGAGTTATAATTTAGTCCAATAACTAGTTTATTTTGGGAGGTCAGCATTTGTAATCGTGGTAATCTGTTAAATAAAGAATTTTCATGAGTAAATATTGTCAACGGATGGTTTTCAACATATTTTGATCCTCAGGCAATGTGTTGAAATTACGTTTTCTTCTATTCTGTGGCAGTAATATTTTACAATGGTTCGTTTAAATACAATACCATCAGTCCGTCCATACAATCCATATACAATTGTAGCACAATTAACGCAGGATTACATTATCTACCATTAGTTAAGTTCTAACAGTCAGTTTAAAGAAGTTTATGTTTGAAGATTTAACATAAAGTGCTTGTTCGAGGTTTAAATCTTTCAAACAAAAACATTACAATCTTTCATAAAACAAAACAAAAAGGATAATAAAAACAATAGAATTTCAACAAAAAAGTTAGTACATTTTTTACAACCAAAGAATGAATTAAGCTTCAATTTGTATTGCAAATTAATAAAGTCAAATTATAAATTATAATCGCATGTATAATAAACACGCTCTCTTCTTCTCATACGAATAAATACTTATATCATGATTTTACGGCAAAAATCTCAACGGATTTTCATTTAGTCTAATTGAGATAATATACAGCTTACTTATTATTAACATTATACAAAGTAATTCATTATTCTATTTTTATTTCTTAATTTTAAAACTTATCTTTTTAAAAATTGAGTTCGTTTCTTACTTTTGGTGAGACAATAAGTTCAATAATATACATATTAACAACTATTTTACATATTTTAATTCGATACCAATACACAATATGATTGTTACTACTAACTAATATTATCAGTCTTTTACTTGTAACTTCTAATATCTTGTCTCAATAAGCAAAACTAAAATTATTTAAATTACAACTTGTAAGACCGAAACTATTAGTGAATTAGACCGGATTTTGTGTTACAATAGTAGCAAATATTATTTATTTGCAAAAACTATTAGTGTTTACTTGAATAATGTTTACTATATTACATTTACGTAAATTTCAAACTATTAGTTAAATTAAATGGATTTTAACTGTTTCATTGAAAATTAAAGATAATTTTGTATAATTCATGTTACTTCATATTTTCGTAAATGTAATCGTGGACATTTAAGTACAATAAACTGTAATTCACGGTACCACGGAAAACGTGTATCAAGCGGTAATGGGTGAAGGCTATACCAAGCTTACGCTTAACAATTTTTTTTATATACAAATTATTTTTTCCTTTTTTATAGTAAAGGAGATTTGATTGCAACAAAATTAAATACGACAGTTAATTTATACCCTTACATTTTACTTTAATTTCTTCAGTTACAAACAACGAACAATTTAATTGTTTGCATAATTGACCTAAGTGCATTTGTAACGAATTCGTAGAAACTATACAAATTTTAAAAGTGTTTGATTTAATTGTCTGTGAATAACTTGAACAGTTTTTAATTTTGTCTTTTATGGACAAAGAAATAAAAGAAGAGTTTGCTTTAATGTCATTAGTAATTAATTGATAGCAATAGTAAACTTCCACATCTATACTAAAATTATAAAGAGGTGAAGTTAGTTTTTTGTTTGTTTGTATGTAGCTACAGTAACATTAATTATAATTCATTTCGATAAAAACATTTTTTTATTTCAATATTTGCAAATTTATCTATAGGCCTACTAATATTATAAACAGGGAAAGCTTGTTTTGTTGTTTGTTTGTATGTATGGGGTAATCTCTGGGACTACTAAACCGATTGAAAAAATAGTTTCACTAATAAAAAACTTCACTATCCCCGAGTAACAAAGGCTATAATTCATTTCGATAAAAACATTTGTTTCCTTTCAATATTTGTAGGCTATATTTAGTCGGAAAAATTCATAGGTTAGGCCTGGACTGGTAAATCAACACATGTATTACCATAGCAACCAATTCAATAAAATAACCGATAAAAGCTGTTTCCTTTAATATTTCCATTAACGGCTAATTTCAAAGTTTGAATTTCTAACTTGTAGGTTAGGTTTTTATTAAAGTGTAGACTTGAACATTAATGGTTCTTTTTACCTTTATTATAACTGCCGTTATAAAATATATGAAATAATTTGATTATTTACCGTCTTAGCTTTTGGTTATTATTAATCCTACACTTTTATTATAAAGAAACATAACATGATTATGTGTATGGAAGGTTCCAACGGGGTTGGTGTGCGAAGCACGCAGGGGTTTCCCCTAGTGTTAAAATATAGCCATAATCTTAAGACACAACTTTTCAATCAGCTAACATGTAAATTGAAAATGTTGTTTGTATAAATGAACTAATGTTATAAATCCTTTTTACATTTTAAAACGGTAACTGCTAACAGTTGTAAATTTGAAACTTGAAACACATACAATTTTGCAATAATATTGTTAACATTTGAAACAGGCCTCTGGTCGTAAATTATTAACAACGGATAAATTTGTATCCACAACAAAAGGTGCAAAGTGTCGTGGTCGGAATGAATGTGTGAACTCAACTTAATGGGGTAAGTTAAGAGAGAGAGAGAGAGAGAGAGGGGGGGGGAGGTGGATAAAACCGCCCTTACAAAGACATGTGTGAAGTGTTATAGTGTTATACGCGATCCGTATAAGAGTAACATTGTAGAAGAGGTGAGGTGTGAAGTTTAGCAACAAAAGGTTATAGCCGTGGGCTGTCCAATCCTTTGAGGTAGACCGCATTACCAGGACCCCTGTAGTGCTTATTTTACCACAACAAAATGTCTGACTAGAAAACAGTTAATGTCTCCAATTATTTCAACTCGCCTGACTGCCAAGTACTCGGCAGCCATTTTTAGTTCACGCTTGTCTAACTTTTATTTTTTTAAATCGGTTTATGAGCTTAATCCTGAAGGCTATAAATAGAACAGGGTTGGGTTTAAAAAATCTGTATTAAAGGGGCTTTTAACAGATTTTGCTCAACGGACATAATAATTTTATATAGTAGAAATTCATTAACAAATTGGTAAGTATACATTTATTATTTATTTACAGTGAACAGCTGTTTAAAATAAACGGTATCAGTTAACTGACACAAACTTTCTCCCAACTTACTGTAGTCAAAATAATATTGCTTTTAATCATTTTATTTACTACTTTTTAGAAAAAAAAAAAATAATATTCTACCTACGTCAATCGTATAAAAAAATTATTGTCCCCGGCGGGATTCGATCGCGCGACCTTTGAAATACTGGCCGTGCTCGCTACCGTGGTGCTACCCCGTGCGGCCGCTGCCGCGATGCTAGATTGACAACACAAACTTGTTTATTTTTAAACATTTCCCCATAGTTATTAAACGCCGAAGTTTTGATAAAAGCGGGTGGAATCATTTTGTTTGGCATCTTAAGCACTATAAACACTGAAAATTTGATCAAAATCGTTAGAGCCGTTTTTGAGAAATTAGCATTTTTGTCATTTTTTATGGGTTTTTAGGGGTAAATTACCCTTAAAAATTCCAAAAAATGAAAAAAACGCCTGGAGATATTAGGGTTTAGTACCTACATACCAAATTTAATGAAAATCGGACCAATAGTGTCCTTTCTGGTCGTGTATACATACAGACAGACTGACAGACACCACTCTAAAAACACTTTTTTTGTTCAGGGAGCACCAAAACCAATAATTCCACTAAAAATATTATTGGTTTCAGGGAGCACCAACACAGATAATTGCACTAAACAATTTTTTGGGGTTCTGGGAGCACCCAAACAGATAATTCAACTGAAAATTCAAATTCGAACATTTTTACGAAAACAATACTTTCTCCATATACTACGTATAGGGTGGAGAAAGTAAAAAGTATGGATCAACAGCGCTTAAATGATTTCAAATCAATACGTTTTATTATACCTAATTCTATCTAGACAGCCAAACATAATTTTTCTTATGTTTTGTGCAAATAAGTAGTCCTGATAAAAATGTTCAAGTAAAAGTAATTAAAATATTTAGTTTATAAGAAATACTTATTTATAGCACAAATTAAGACAAAACATTTTGTTATTTACTTGTTACTTTCGATTTCATATTAAGTTCTTCCGTCCGATGAGAGTGTAGTATGTATTGCTCGTACTAAATTGCGTGGAAATCTAACGGTAAAAGAGCCTAATATAGCGAAAAATCTACTGGTTTGGTTAATCTAAATTGAATATTTAGTAGGAGGCCCTATAATTTTTCTTGGCTCTGAAATGATTTTAAAACGATTCTATTTACAGTTACCTCTTGAGCCATAATCTAAAAATTTGATAATCCTCAAAAATCGGAATCCAAATAATTTTAAATTATATTATTTGGAGAGCGTAATTTCCACTATCATTATAATATCACAACAATTTTTAATTTTGGTTAGAATTAGACATTTTGTTTGACATTTTTTAAGTCCACCGATTGAAAACCAACACTTAAAAACGTGTCCTTTTATAAGCATTCTTCACTGCAAAGAATATACAGGGTTTAGCGATCCTAACAAATTTTAAGTTTCGTAATCGTAGCCGGATCACAGTGAGAAAGCGAAAAGTCAATTTTCACGATATCAAAACTTTCAAAGACTGGAAATTGAGGATATAAATATTGTGTTGATCGGTTGTCATGGTAACAATGTATAGGGACACCTGATTTTATAGAGTGAGCCAATTTGTCGGGAATTGGCTTTATCCTAAAGGCTCAAGTCCTCGTAGCGTGTGCATGTCCCCGATTCTCCATCTATCGCATAATCGGGTTTTAATAGACCCTCTTTCTCATTTTACCTTGTGTGTAAAAAGACATCCCTTGGGTTTAGCCTTTGATAATTAATTAGAAGTATCACATTCACCACTTGCTTCCCCTATTACAGTCCGTCGCGTATGTTAATGCTTTTGGTTTCTCTTCTGTAACCTTTCAAAGTACGAACAAAGAAAATAACAAATTGTAAAATAATTGAGTTTTATTTATTTGAGAATTTTTAATTTAATATTTATCAAAGAGAAATTTTAAAAGATTATTTTTTAAATTTGAATACTGTAAAGTAATAGGCTTAAACAAAGTATATTATCGCTTTTTCATAAATTTTTAAGTAATGAAATTTATTGCATGAGATATGAGCTTAACACTAATCTTTTAAATTAATATAAACTATAAAAACAGTAGACCTCGCTTGTTGAAATAACAAAATGTGGTTTTGACCTTAGGTTAAAAATAGTGTGCCAGTAAGGAAGTAAGCACAAGGTTTAGCCAGTGAAACATTATTTACAAATTCCCGCGATTCCGGGATATCTAGTTCTCGTTTTTATTTCTTTTCTTAAGCTTTAACTGCTAAAGATTTTCTTTTAGAGGCATTGTGTTTTATTTAGGTTAATAATGCGTAAGATAGCTAAAAATATCGCGTTATATAGGGACAACATACAATTAAATATTTACATACTTAAATAACTAAAACTTAACAATGTATTTACAGTTCCATATCATATTCCAATATTAGAAATAATGAAAACAAACGATGTTAAAGCGTCGTGATAGTGATCTCAATCCATGTACCAACACTTCCCACGGCGTCTAACGGTCATTTTTTGTATGTCCTTTATCGCCACGAGGTTTCATTTGTTTCATCTCATTTTGTAATTCAAGTAAAGCTAAGCCAATACTTTTATGAAATTTAGAATGATAATTTACAGGTATACAGTTCAATTCTTTGATTTATCCTCTACACTTTCTTATAATAATATGTCATTTTTGGAGAAAATGATATATTCCTAAATTACTATTCAAAACAGGCCTAGTTTTGTTAGCAGTCTTGTAGTAGGAACATAAAAACTGGTGTTTTCAAAATAGGAAATTTGAAATCAATAAATATTTTTATACAATTCTATTTAGAACTAAATTACGAAACTTTTTTTACATTTATGAAAAAAATTACAATAATTTTTACTACTTATGTAGGCCTAAAGTTAAACATTTTCCTTTCGTTACTGAACGTGATTGTTTCTTGAGGTAATAACTTTCTTTTAGTTTTAGTTCAATCATTTTTTTACTGGCATATATGAATTTTTTAAACCTTTATCTACAAAAAAGCTATTTAACACTTTTGAATTGGTTTAGAATAAACGTATAAAAACATGGTTGAAATACAAAAACTTGGACGATTTTGAACAAATTCGAAGTTTACGACCATTTTGTGAGCTTACCGTTAGAGATACGGAAAGAATCAAGAATACAATTTTGTTTAAAATTTAATTTGCTTTTAGCAAAATGTTATTAGTTTTTAAATTCGACTTACGGTTAAGCCACAAACTGGCTTTGGAAAAAAGCTTACAGTGAGAGAAACGGTCCGGCCGCCATTTTTATTTTATTTAAGGGGTTAAAAATGAAAAATGGAAAAAAAAGTATATATACATGACTCGGCCTAGAAATAAGGAACATTCATGCAAAAAATCATCAAAATCGGTCAAGGCGTTTGGCCGTAATCGTGAGACAGACACACAGACATACAGACACACAGACGAAATGCCGAACGATCGAGTAAAAACGGAGACCTCGCTTACGCTCGGTCAATAATTAATTGTGTATTAACTTAGGTAATAATATTTCAGCTTCGAATACATAAAAAGCTGATACATTTTGACTAAGAAAGTTGTAAATTACGTAAAAGCTCAATAGGCCACATATTATGTAGAAGATATTATAATAAAAGAACATCATAATAAAATATTTCTTGCATTGAAAATCAGCTTAAGTTATAATTAGTAATGCGCACAAAATATTTTGTAATACAAAAATTATAATACAAACGGTAACTGATCGAAAATAAAATAATCTTAATCTTTCACGAAATTTATATAGGAACCATATAAACGATACTAAAAATTTAAACATCTTAAATCTCAAATTAAATAAACAACTGCAATTTAACGACATCGGCTGACTTTTTCTTTTGGTGAAGTTATGTGGTTAAGGTGAAATATTTTAGAAATTTGCGCCATATTTTCCAATAAAGTTTTCTGAGGTTTATTATATCTTCTAAAACATTGAAGAAACGATTGAAAATACATTTTGCTGATACCTTTTAAACTGCATTTTAACACCACCTTACAAACATTGACGAAATTGTGAGTTTATTTTGGAAGCTACGTTTTAATAAAAGTTTAAAGTTGAATGCATCTAAAGATGAGGCCCTACCCGACGAATTATGTTTAAAATTGATTCCATTGTTTTAATTGCATGATAAAAACAAAACAAAAAAAAACAATGCTAACACTAAACATCATTTAAGTACGGAAGTCAAGAGGTGTTTTCAAACTGTTGATACCAAGTAAAAAAGTATTTAACTTTTTGTCAATTAAAAAAATATAAGCTATACAAATTATGTAAAACCTTTATCTATTCTAATTAAATATGGGAAGTTACATTTTATTGCATTCAGGAAAAACAAGTATAAAAATATGTAACCTATTTTGTCATAAAATGGAGTAACAAAGCCACAGTTGTTATTTTACAGAAGAAAAACACCCTTAAATAATGTTACCCTTTCATTTTGAACGTTAAAACTACATTACCGATATATTTTTATAATCTAGTTGCTAGGCCAAAATTGACAGATCAATAATGAAGTCGCTTCGTATTCATTTTATGTACACGTTTGATGTAAGGCAAAAAAACAAAAAAACACAACAGGTAAAAATAAAACATCAGTTTATTTACTCTTTATGGAAATATGTTTACTGATTGCCATATTGGCTGTAAAAATACAACAAACCTTTTGAATAAAAACATCGCATCACATCACACTAAACAGTATTAAAAATAAATAACATTCAAACGAACTGGATAAATAATACAGTATTATAAAGTAAACATGTGATTGTTGAGTTCAATTTCTTTATCTAGGCGTTCTTTGTTGCTGTTTTCGTTTTACATACGTTACTTTTAGGAACTTCCGTTTAGTAGAAATAAACCTTCATGGGAATGATTTTTATTGATAGTAAATTTTATTTTTCAGGAATATTATAAAAAATGTAAATGTATTTATTTTGTCCGTGCTTTTCAATTGTTTAACAAAAAAGGCAATAAAAAAGTAAAAGAGAGTTTTTGTTGAAATTTTTTAAATAGTAAAAGGAAGACCAAACTTTTAATAAAAAAATATTCAGTTTTATTTAAATTGATATCCCTTTCAACCTGCATAAAATTTTATTTCATTTGCGGTTTACCTTTTCCCCGAAAAATGTAAGGGATCCTAAGTTTGAAAAGGGCAAACATACTTAGCAATATATTTGGTAAAATTTTGTTTTCTGAGAGTGAACCCGTTGAATCGTCAAAAAAAATTTATAATAAATGTAACCGTGGTCCGTGCGAGAGTGCCGCTATAACTCCGCAATCCTCCCCCATGGGGTTTTATGGTATGGTAGCCCCCCATCCCCCGAAAGGTTTCTGTTTGGATGTGAAGCCACATACAAACTGCCCCACTTTTTTTGGATCATTTCTAATATACAAACTGCCCTACAAGATCCAGGTATAAAAACAAGGTACAGGCCGGGGTGTCGGCGACATACAAACTGCCCTACTTTTCTACCTGACACAGGTACGGGATATTTCCCTCCGAATTCCCTCATACCAATAAGTAGTTTATATTAGATAATAACTAGTAGACACACTTCGTTTGCATACATTGTTTAGACATAAAAAATAATACAGATAATTTATGAACCAAGTTGAATCAGCCAGTATATTCGTGTATTTATTTATCTGTTATTCTTATCTAATAGGAACATACATACCGCAGGTGTTTACAACCTGTATAACAGAAAATAAAAATATCACGATATTCATACATCCATCGTAATAATTTGATATCATCCATTACAATAAATTATTATACTAAAACAGCTTACCAGTTCATCCGGCTATTCCAATCGTAATTGCCATTTCGGACGACTTGAAAAACACAATGTTGCCGGATTTCCTGACACTTTATGTAATTAGATTCTATAATAAAGAGAGTTTCTATTCATTATACATAAATGCGGCACTACTCTCCCACCCCTACAATGTTAGCCACGTGACTGTTACCGTTAAAAGAGGGTGCTGGCTTACCATCCCTTCGGCCGATAATAAGCAGGCAATTAATCTAGATTGAACGCAAGTGTGTCGCGGATACATCAGTCTCAATTTGTAACAATACAACGATTGGTATAAGTATTACATTGAAGTAACATAGGAAAAGTATTATTAATTTGTGACGTATTAGTTTTAGTACTTGGATTGTGTTCGGTCGTGAAATGTTGTTATGAAAAATACGTCAAAGAAAACATGCTTTTTATATTGTATGAACTTTGGTATGATTCTCAATTTTTGTAATATTACACTGGACGAATAATAGTATTTAAAGTGACATTTGTATAATTTCTTACAGCTTTATCTAGTCTATTCCAAAAATCTTTTACGGTTACAATACATTTAAAATAATTTGCCTCCTTGGTGAAAGCATCCTGTACTTTCACTTACAATGATAGAGCGGTGACCAGCTGAAGTCATAAGCACAGTGTCACTTCATGATAATGTACCCTGTTCTACACATCACTCACCATGCAGAGCCTGGGTTTATAAGCAAGGCAACAGATGTATGATTGCACTTCATTCGCCCCACTCCTTCACCACCCTTCAATGATTTTAAACTCCTTCAGAAACAATAGTCTTCTTCCACCATACATCATAAAGCATTGATTTTATTTTCAAAAACTTCAATGTTTTATTTCAGACGTATTTTACGATCATTTTTAACATTTGGTTTGCATTTTTAAAAGATGTAATATTACGCCGGTTTTTATATAACTTTATGTATGTGTTCTTCACAAACTTTGATAAAAGGTCAAGTAAAATAATGAAATTTAAAAAAGCAAAATTCTAAACTGCTCTAATACAAATATAAGTACCAGGAGACCGAGCTAAAGCTCGATTATAAGCAGGGCTATGATTTCAATAATAAATATTGGATTTTTGAGTTTTGAGGTTAGGCCTATAACATTAAACAACTAAATAAAGGGTATGTTTATTTAGCAGAAGTATTCGTTGCCATGGTAACTATAAATACATACAACATTAGGCTTACCTCTAATAAAATACAGTTTAAAAGAAAACAGATGATTATTGTAATGGCATTGAAAACATTTGCATCAGCTGTGCTTTGTTTAAAAGAAAACAGATGATTATTGTAATGACATTGAAAACATTTGCATCAGCTGTGCTTTGTATTGTTTAAAATGGACAAATTTCACTTTTTAATTTAATAAAAAGACGTAGAAAACGAATTTTCCCAGACTGGTGACCATTTCCAATCGATTTCTCGTGGCCAAAAGCCCCATATAAAATCAAAAATCCTTAGACGGAGATTCCAGATCCATTTAGCAGACAGACAATTATCTCTCGCTTTAGAAGATAAGATATATTATAAACAATAAAATTCCTAAACGTATATAATAACTTACAAATAGTAAATTGAAATATACAATAACAATTATTGCAGAAATATTCTGTGTTCGAAAATTTGAAAAATCAAGTATAGTCGAATTTGCATTAGTTAACTATGACTAAGATAAAATTAATGGATTCTTTTATTATGTTGTCATCACATTTCATGAACTGTGCAATTTGTCAACCATTTCGCTACTTAGGGGTTTATCGCAAGTCGTGGTCAATGCACATTTATAATGTTATATTTATTTATAATTTTCTACTGAAATTACGAATTGTATTTTACAAAAATGCTGCGAGCTCAATTAATAGAATAAAAAGTAATAATTGTAATATTATTTCACGGAATATTTGACTGTATTTTCCCTAAGCCTCTTGAAAAGATAAAATATTGTTTCACGAGTACTGAACAAATCAAATTTTTTATTGGAATTAAAAGAGTTTAACAAACTATACTAATAAACGTAATATCTGCTTCAGTGTTTTAAAATTTAAGGAAAATAAAATTTAAAATTTTTTTAAATCCCTAACAACTCACATTAGTTCACGCTGATGCATTTGAGAGAAGTGGTTGTCAATTATAGCTCCAAGTACTCAATATGTTGTAAACATTTTCAGCATTCTCAGTTAAGAGATAATTCTATCGATTTAAAACACTAGTTACATTTTGTTTGGAATTAGTTTGTTTTTACAATGTGCAGTTAATAATTCATTAAAATATCATTTAGTAAATTGTTAAATGTTTAAATAAAACAAGTTTTACTTAAAAATTGCACCTTTGATGAAATTATTAAAATAAAACCTTAAAACAAAAACATTTCGTGTTCACGAAGAAAAGCGTTGAGATTGTACACGTTTTATCAAATTACTTTGATCTGTTTAAGTTGAAAGCACTTTTTAAACTCTCTTACTTTGTTTATGTTAGGAACATTACGAAGAACTAACCGTATTGTTATCATTTTTTCAAAATTAAAGTTAAAGTTAAAGTAAAAGGTGTTTACAATTTACTGTTTTTTTTTTCAGATAAAAAAGAAAATGGTTCGGGATCATCGAACGAGCTCGAGTCCGTGGGAGTGATGGGGGAAGACTGCGGAGGAGGTCCGGAAGACGATGTAAAGCCCCGAAAGATCAGGCGTAGCCGTACAACATTTACCACTTACCAACTACACCAACTAGAGAGAGCGTTTGATAAGACCCAATACCCGGACGTATTCACTCGGGAGGAGCTGGCGATGAGATTAGACTTGAGCGAAGCGAGAGTACAGGTTAGTACGTCACGAGACTCATTTAGTAACTTTAGAATTCAGAATTTAAGGGTCGGCTCTAGCTGTCAGCCATGTTGGCTGACACTCCATAAGACCAATGTTAAATTAAAATCCAAATTTTTTACTTTATTTTTGATCGGATAATTATGAACGATATGTCATTTTAAAGCTATGGCCAATATGCATGCAAATGGCTTTTCCAAAACTAAGAAAAAAAAAATTGTTTAATATTTATTAACAATTTAAAACATCTATATATTTAAAAAAATTCCTGATTTTAGTTCACTCACTTCCTGAAGTTAATACTTAACCGATTTGATGATTCTTTTTTTATTTAAAAGATAATTTCCAGTTCTAAGTCACTGTGAAGCTAAATATTTGATTTACACTTTTATTTTAGTTTTATTCCGAGTTTTAAAAATGCATCAGTAGCCTATGCTACAACTAGGCTAAATAGGAAATACTGTAATTTGATTTTAAACAGCTGATAAACTAATTGAGTTTCAAATAAATAAATTGTTTACTTTAAACTTACTCAAATGTCAACAGATGATTTGATTTAGGTTATGTTATTGTTGGTGTGTTTTAAGTCTGATTTGTTGCTGTGTAATTGAACTATAGGCTTTTTATTTTTGTAATGTTTATTGTTGATTCAGTAATCATCTGTAGTCTCTAATATTTTCATTGAGAGTTTATTTCAAATTTTAAATCAATTTTTAGGTTAGGTTTTTATTAAAGTGTAGACCTGAGCCTTGCTGACTATACAACGGGTTCCAACGGCACACAACCACACAACGGGTTTCAACAGGGAGTTGGGGGGTGGGGGGGTTGGCGTGCGGAGCACGCAGGGGTCTCCCCTAGTTGATTTTTAATATTTGTTTATGTTGTCACTTTTAATTATAGCGAAAAACTACCAAGCCATTCGCATGAAGAATTTCGCCCCCAAGAGTTTGGTATTTTTTTAAAACGCTATTTGAACAATTGCGGGTTTTAAATGGATTTAGGCTGAGCGATGTCCGTGTAACCTACCGCCGCTATAGGGTGATTTTAAATATTTTTACGTTGTAATTATGGCGACAAATTACCAAGCCATTCGGATAAAGAATTTCGCCCCCAAGAGTTTGGTATTTTTTTAAAACGCTATTTGAACAATTGCGAGTTTTAAATGGATTTAGGCTGAGCGATGTCCGTGTAACCTACCGCCGCTATAGGGTGATTTTAAATATTTTTACGTTGTAATTATGGCGACAAATTACCAAGCCATTCGGATAAAGAATTTCGCCCCCAAGAGTTTGGTATTTTTTTAAAACGCTATTTGAACAATTGCGGGTTTTAAATGGATTTAGGCTGAGCAATGTCCGTGTAACCTACCGCCACTATAGGGTGATTTTAATTATATTTACGTTGTAACTATTAATTATGGCGACAAATTACCAAGTCATTCGGATAAAGAATTTCGCCCCCAAGAGTTTGGTATTTTTTTATAACGCTATTTGAACAATTGCGGGTTTTAAATGGATTTAGGCTGAGCAATGTCCGTGTAACCTACCGCCGCTATAGGGTGATTTTAAATATGTTTTACGTTGTAACTATTAATTATGGCGACAAATTACCAAGCCATTCAGATAAAGAATTTTGTCCCCAAGAGTTTGGTATTTTTTTAAAAACGCTCTTTGAATAATTGCGGGTTTTAAATGGATTTAGGATGAGCAATGTCCGCATAACCCACCGCTGCTATAGGGAGTCGAAGGTTGCTTTCTGTTTTACTAGAGCCGACCCTTAACACTGTTCTGGACGCTTGCCAGTGCTTAACTTGTGATTTATATCTGTTGCACTGGTCATACACCCTCGTCAAATTAATTTATTTTCCGACCAAATCACACATTGGTGGTACAACATTGAATAACAACTCACTAGTTTCTATACGTTTAATATGAATTGATCTCTTCAAATAAATACAACAAGAATGTATTGGTTTAAAAATAATGTTTGCCTACAACAATAAGGACTTTGTTAATCAGGAAATATAAGTAGAATGTTAAATACAGGCAATTATGCGTTCAGTTTGTAATCTGAGAACTATAATTATTTTCACAAACTAAATCATACTGGTAGCTCAGTGATGTTGTAACCTTTCAATTGATTTAACACCCTTCACACACGGTTCTACCCCGTTGGTATACTGTCCATGTGTCCGTGTCATTGTAAATGCTTGATTAACTATTTTTAATTGACATGCTTAACAATAAGGGCTGCAAGTAAGGGTTGGGATTCTCTCTGGGAGGTAACAAAGAAACCTCTTCCCCTCCAATTAAAGATCTAGCCGCAACCAATTATAGCACCTAATGTTTCCCGCCATTCTCGTTACATACAGCCTTCACGTATTAAAATTAATTTCTGTTGTTTGTTTTTAAGGTGGAAGGCTGTACAGATAAGTCAAATAAAACGGTTGAAGAAAATAGGGATGACAGAAAACCCTAAAGCTGTGTCATTATAAATACTAGTGGACCCGGCAATGCTTCGCTATTGCTTGATTTACCTAACCTAAAATTATATTCAGTTTTTGATCCAAATCAGTTGTTGATCAAAATCAGCTGTTGATCAAAATCAGCTGTTTTAAGCTTTTCATACGAACAGCTGTTTTTTGTGCCCCTGATAAAATCAAAAGAAATCTTTCTTCTTCTTCCTTAAGATTGACCTTCCATAAGATTAACATTGAAACTTTGAGGGCCACTGGGGCGTATCCCTGAGGACCGATGCAAATTATAATGGGATTCTGCTCATCTACAGGACACTACCTTTCTAACGGTATGCGCGAATTTCTCCTACGATGCACACAAGCTGAGAAAAAAGGACGACAAGTTTTGTGCTTGCCTATTAATATATAGATGTTTTCTAAATCAGTATGATACTTAAAGGCCCTCGTAAACGAGCAACAAAAATGCTACATTGCCGGCAATAATTCTAAAAACTGTGGCCCAGCAACATTTCCAGAAATGTATTGCCGCAACATGGCCGAGCCATGTGTATCCAGATATGGCCCGTCTACATTTCGGCCATAGTGTTGCCCAAGAATTTATCGCGTACACGTGGCAATAATGGCTGAAAGTGAAGAAGTGCTTGTTATAGTGCAGCATACATAGTAATTAACAATTAATTACAAGAAGAAAAAGAGAAGAATGTGGATTCGACCAAGTAGTTTGTTTTCCTCCTGAACTACCGCTTTTCTGTTTCTTTCTTTCATTTTTTGCGTAATTTCGCAGGCTTCTGAATTTTTTATATGCCTCATCACTACTTATATGAAATTGATTGGCTATGAATGCCCAACCATCTTTCTTGGCATTCCGATCTTTGTATTCCTTTGCCTCAACGTCCCATATGGCTTGATTTAAATGAATTTCATTTATAAAATCGATAACTTTATCGTTTGGCCAATTATTTATTATGAACCTTAAAGTTTTACTAAAACAAAATACAAAAGAAAATGACCTCAATGCTACACAATAAATAAAATACACAACGTTCAACAATTTGACTTCAAAGCAAGGGCAGACAATTGAACATGGCCGGGCAATATTTACGTATTTTCGCTCAGGGAACGATATCACCGGCAACACCTCGGCCAGTAGTTGCAATACAGGAAATATGGCCGGGCCATACGGATATATTGCTGGGCCATAGGAATATATTGCTGGAAATGATTCCGGATGTTGAGCAATATTGCCCAGCAGTCATTGCCGACCACATATTGCCGTAAAATGTTGCTCGTTTACGAGCGCCTTAAGAATGACTATTCGAAAATCATTCGATTCTATTTTAAAGTTATACACAATAATTAAATATACGTTTGATAACGTATTCATCAATTCGGGGGGAAATAAATTAATGCAAACTATAGGATGTTGATGCGTGATTAATATAACTAAATACTTCTACTCACGAATTTAATTACAATATTTATAGGCACAGAATAAGGTAAACTCAATACCTCAAGCAACTAATAAGTAAATCATTAAGTTAACTTATTAAAATACATTAATGACAAATAATAAATGCTGTACTAATGCAAAATACTATTGATACTAATCACGTAGTGAGCTTTATATTTTTAGTCCTATACTGATAGAAGGGCTCCTGGAAATAACAAAGTGTGTTTGAGATAATGACAATCAAACTCTTTTCGTCTCTTTCCTCTTAGCCCTTACTGTTAACTTTGCAACACACCTTAGTTGTAGATATAGTAATTAGTGTGTATCCACTTATAGGTTTTTCGCATTATTATTTATCATGAAAAAATGCTTTCAAAATAATTGTAGAACGTTCTTAAAATGTGTCATGAATTCTATACTAAATTAAATAAACGGTACCAGGAACTGGCACATACTTTCTCACAAACATATTTAAATTATTAAACAGATTCACGGTGACTTGTAGGGTGGGGTAGGAGAGGTGATTTAGTATTAAAGTTGTTTTCCCATAAAAATCCACAAAATAACGGGAAAACCAACTTTTCTCAAAAACGGCTTGAACGATTTTGATTAAAATTTTATAGTTTATAGTATTTTAGGTCCCTAATAAACTATAAAATTTTAATGAAAATCGTTAGAGACGTTTTTGAGAAAATTTGATTTTTCCGTTATTTTAAGGGTTTTTATGGGAAAAATTACCCTTAAAAATAAAAAATTCACAAAAATGAAAAAACACCTAAAGATACCGTGGATTAGTACCTCCACATCAAATTTCATCAAAATCGGATGACTGGTTTAGGCTCTAGGTCTGATAACATCCACACAGACACACACACAGACACACACCTACAGACACACACACAGACATCACTCCGAAAACCACTTTTTTAGGTTCAGGGGGACCCAAAACGGATATTTCCACAAAAACTCAAATTCGAAAATTTTGACGAATACAATACTTTCTCCATATACTACAGAAAGTAAAAAAGAGTTGAACTTACTTACTAAATGTTTGTTAGCAATCTAAAAATATGATAGTTTGGAAATGACTGAAAACAAAAAGTTGAAAGTGTAGGCCTACATGCTTCAAGTCAAGCAGTTGACAATAAAGGACTTCTCGAATGACTTGTCTCATTTATTTATAAAGAAGAAGAAAAACCCTATAAAGTCAGACATATATGAAATTCAAGTATACAAACAAACTCAATAAGCCCTATAGAAATTCAGAATTACAGAATATAAAACAAGTTTGAAGATATCATAAAGAAACGTATTTTTAATTTAAGAAGCTTTATTCCAATAATAACTTATTAAATTTATTGGAATAAAGTCAATTATTGACAAAGAATAACGGAGCTTGTTACGATGCGGTACGCTGGTATTAAATTTAATGACTATCAACTTAAGCCCCTCGTATAACGGATGGAAAAGAATAATTTTAAAGAACCAATTTAAATGTAAATAAAATTGAATAACAGTTTTGAGAAACTGGTTGTATGGAGAGATTTTAATGGGCAGTGAACAATGTAGTACCTTTTTTTTGTAACCATTTTTATTTTTTAAATGCAGGCTACAACTTCCTGCTTTCAGTGAAGAAGTATTTAAACATATTCAATTACAATATATTTTCAATGTAAACAGGTTCACTTTTAGTGGTTGCATTATATTATTTCAGTTCTACTTTTGATTTATTTAAAAGAAATAATCAATGTATTTATAGTGTCAGCTGACTCAAAAAATCAGTGGAATATGTTGTAAACCAAATCATCTAAATAATGTTTGCTTAGAGTCTTTACTAAACGTCATCAGATAAATAAATACGACGGATTTCGTTGAAACGAGAGCCGGCATTGAATTTTAGATTGACATAATATACCATTAATAGTTAATAAAACTTGGTTACATACCTTATAACATCCGTCTACGGTCCTAATTCAGTCCTTATGCGATGGGACAATCGATTTCGTAGCTCACCTCTTATATCAAAGCCCACTAAAGAATACCGTTGCGTGGCGGCCAATAGAATGGGCGCGCAGCGTTGCCACATCTACTAGCCTCGAACACTCCTGGTATTTACCGCTCGAGGCTTGAGCGCACAGTTTAAAGAATTATAAATGCGTTGAGTCAGCCGCCAGTCAGTTAGAAGCGTGGGAAGAACGTGACAACGTCGCACTAAGGCGATTGGAGCGTTCAAGGTCTCGGTGTACATAAGCCCGTCCCTCAACGGTATTCTTTAGTGGGCTTTGATATAGGACTGTAGACGGACATAATAAGGTATTTAACCAAGTTTTATTACTCAATAACAGTTCCTGGAGGCAGTACGCTATAATGTATAAATTAACGGTTAGTTGTATAATAGAAATAAACGGACCAACAAGCCCACATTATTTAAATCCATTATAAAATATTCATGTTAACGTTAATAGCCTACTAGTACAAATTCCGATTATAAATTAATTTTAGTACAGCTAAAATATAAATTTCCGGAAATTAGGATTAATCTGTAAACGTTAATCTTGCTATTTATCTCAATTAATAAAGCATTTGCTTATGAAATCCAAAAAAAACATTTAAATTCGAGAAAACAAGGTGATCTCATTAACATAACATCAAGAACCCACAAATTAGATTATAATGCATTATGTGATCACATTATGCTAATAACAATAAGAGGGAGATTTAGAATATCAATCAGGGAATTGGAATGGAAAACACGTTTGATTAAATAACAACTTGAGGCCATAGTTGCTGCACAAACTTTATCATATAACATGCAGTATAACTATAACCATCTCTGATTGAAGTTATTTGGTAATGATGGATGTTGAATTGTGTAGTAAATAGTTGGAGGACATTTGTCGACAAACGACGTATTGTTTTATATTTACGAAACGTCATGTATTGTTTAAAAAATATGAATGATGTCAAATGTTCGACTAATTGATATGAACAACAATTAACAATTTAGCCTGCTTTGTAGCATCCAATAATACAATTTAGAAACGTTAACGAGGTCATCGCATGTCACATTTCGCAACGACATTTCATTGATGTATATCAATCCGCGCCCAAGTCAATCTTTGGAAATAAGTTGAATGCAAGTTTAATAACATTAGGAAAAGCCACGATGGCCGTGGTTGTTAAGGCGTGAAAGCTTTATCAATCGTCGCGGTAATCATCAACGGAAAAGTTCCTGGTTCTACTAACATTGACCCCGCATAATTTTCTAAATGGTTTCTTAACAGACATCATTGGCTGTGGTTCGGATTCCACGTAAAACAGTAGGTCCCGTCTTCATTAGCCTTAAAGTGCAAAACAGCAGGACGTTAAATAAAACATTAGGTACATTTCTCCATTTTTTATTATTATTAGCAAATAAGAATAAATAAAAATCCGTTTTGAAAATTGAAATCCCCATTTACATGTGAAGGTAAGAGAATATTACTTGTATTGTGATGGAATTAGAATGCTAATCATTTAAACATTTTTATAAAAGTTTCTCTTTTCTTAACCCTTTAGTATTTTGTGAAATAATTTAAACAAAAACGAAAAAGAGTCTAACAAAAGATAATAAAACATAAAAGAACAGTTTAGTTGAACTAATTAAACAATATAAATCAAATAATGTCACAAAAACTTTATTCAACTTTAGGCCTTATGTTGGTGCTTCCCCCCTTCTCTACCCCTTCTCTCGGCCACGCTGTAATGGTCTTACACAAAGAGAATTTAAGTAAAGTACTTTAAGAGTACGCAATTATATTCATTAAAATTTTTAGGAAAAGAATGAAACTAATTACTTTTTATGAATCGTCGGGAGTGAGACTCACTTGACTGTAATTAATAGTCCTTTATATACAGTTTTATAAAAGGAAAAATACACTAAATGTCCCGTCCTGAATGGCGCAGGTCTCTCACTGAATTAAACAGTAATTGGAGGCCAATTTGGAATGCATTAATCTCCGCGCTACGGGAACGGATTAAATTGCCTTCGATGGATTGTGCTAATTCTGAACTCGATCATTTAATGTATTGTTCGCGGCAATTGGCACTATTGTTGTCAGTTAGCGACAATAGGAGCTAATCGGATGTCCAAATAGAGGCTGCCTTGTTGCTAACGACCCCTTTCATTATACCAAACCTAAACCCGGTTGCTTCTCTGGTTAAGTTAACTTACATCCACTCCTATAAACAATTAATTGTAGTTAAGCGATCGATCCTCCTTTACTATTACCGTTTGTTAGTTAGCGGTGATTTCAATGGGTGGATAAGAATGAAGTTATTTTAAGTTCAAACTGAGTGAAAGTGTTTTGCGGTTAATTATTTGAAGGGGCCACGACTCTGGACTCCTCCTTCTTTCAAGTGAATTGCACATTTTAATATATTTCAAGATCGTACATAAATACTACACAAAAAAGTATGTGTAATTTCATGTGCAGATAGGCCTTATATAATCATTGAAAACATGGGGTAAAATATGAACGAATTTTATTAAGTTTTTTTGTTTGTTTTAGGTATGGTTTCAAAACCGCCGTGCCAAATGGAGAAAGAGAGAGAAGGCTCTGGGCCGTGAGACTTCCGGATATCTTCACCCGGATCCATCTCAAGGTATGTTACAGTTACAATAATAAACGGATGGATATATAAACAATCTCTGTAATAACGTATAACAGTAGACTGATTTAAACCGGCCAAAAATATAATTTTACTTTCATAACATATTAATTATAAGCGCTTTTAAATGTACATAGCCTACAATACATTTATAGGCACACTAATGTCTTTAATTTTATTTTAATGCAAAGTTCTGTTGGTCACTGTCTACAAATAATAAATCTGTAGAACATGGAGAATGATTGAATTACAAATATCATTCAATATAGATTAAATCAAAATGATTTGCAGTTTGTAAATAAGTGTTTGATATTGAAATTTACATCACCAGTTGCCATTTAAAAGATACACTTAATTTTTCTTGCTGCAGTTTTGGTGCTTTTAAGGCGATAAACACAGACGAAGACTATCGTTATCGGCAAGTAATTAACCTTTTCTGATTAGAAAATCATCTATGAATTGAACAGAAGATTTTGAGCTTTAGTTTGCAAATTCTTTGTTAGAAGACCGGTTCGAGTTGTTGAAATCATGCAACAGTCTTATTTACTTGTACTCGATGCGATGATATAAATAAAATTAATGACAAGGTGTACATGCTATGTAAATGTAGCTAGTAAAATGTAACTAAAGTCATGATTGTCACGAATTGTAGTTGAAATCACTGCATTTGTTATTATTATTTTTGCTAAGATGCTAGAAACATTTATCTTCTTGCTTATCCGCCTTTCTTAGCTTTGTCTTTTTTTCGCCTGACGCGTTTCTAGTAGACCCCATCTTCAGTAGTAGAAAACAAAGCTTCTGAAGATGGGGTCTACCCGAAACGCGCCAGGCGAAAAAAAGACAAAGCTAAGAAAGGCGGATAAGCAAGAAGACAAATGTTTGTAGTTGAAACTTTACAACTAGTAGATGTTCTCACTATGCCACTTAAATGTCTTATCAAATAAAATATTTATTTATTGTAAAAGATTTTAATTAATCTTAATATGTTATGTTTATTTTAGG
Organism: Philaenus spumarius; assembly: GCA_018207615.1. NCBI lineage: Eukaryota > Metazoa > Arthropoda > Insecta > Hemiptera > Aphrophoridae > Philaenus > Philaenus spumarius. The sequence continues at coordinate 942,610 of JAGFPH010000144.1, forward strand.
ATTTCCTCCTGAGCTTGCAGTCCACGCCCAGCTTGGAATGCCTTCGATGCAACCAGATCCTTTTTGGCCAGCTCTTGGTTTCAACCCCGCAGCAATGTTTGGGCTTTGGAATAAAACAGCACCACTGCACAATCTTCTCTCTCACTATATGTTAGCTGGCGGAGGTTTACCTGTGTTAGGAGGCGCTCCATTCCCGATACCTTCCACCAGGACGTCACCACCTCCAGATGGAAACTCTACTCCTAGTCCTCCGATATCTCCAGCCTCTTCGGAATCGAGGAACAACAGTATCAACGCTTTAAGGCTCCGAGCTAAAGAAGCCTTGTTCGACAGACGACCTATCGGTGCGAACATCCCTGGGACGTCATCGACCTCTCCCACCACGTTACAGATGCCTTCATCAACGCATTTAACCCTTAATCAAATACGACCAGAGTCGTAAGTTGGAACAATTGGAATATTAAAAAAGTTCTTCTAAAATAACATTTGAAGTTAAAAAAGTAGTTAAAGTTGATTTCAGTACGTGTATCGATTTTTACGTTTCTGCTTTTATCGTTTTCGTGTTAGACAGATTTAAAATACGTTTTAAGACAAATTTCTTATTTCCCACAAAACTTCATCTGTTAAGTTTTACATGTAGAACAATGAATTGATGTTGAAATCTCCCCTTGACACCTCCTCAAAATTCCAAGTCAATCAAAGTGGTGAATACCAAAACCAAATTTCTTCAAGATTTTTTAATATGTATCTATTTCAAAGAGTTATGTTGATTATGTAAAACAATATTGCATTAATTTAGTTTAATACATATTTATGTTAAACGACGAAGTGTCTCTAAAATGTGTGAGTTTCTGTCAACTGTTTATATTTAAAGATATATTCTGTTATACGCCTATCCAAATAACAGTAGTTGTTGAATTTTACCATCTGATTTTGAAAGAAATAATTTTAATCTGGAAATGTGCTTTTAATAATTTTGTATCTGAATAGAAAAATACTACGAAGGCGAATATATTTTTGGAAAATACATCTTGTGTTTGTATTGTACTGGTATACTGGAAAATACTGGTATTGTGTTTGTTGTAATATCGGTATAACACATTACAGCGTTTTCAAATAAAAACAACAAATATTTATCTGTTATTATAATGGTATGCTTATTTATCAATATTATACATTCAGGATAAGTGGATAAATCATAATACTTTTTACTTAATAGTATAAGGGACGCAATTCAATATCAAATATGAAACAGTAATTTGAAAACAAAAATTTTAATTTAATCCAAAATGTTAATTTGTTTAAATACGATCCATAATATAGAAATTTGTTTTTCCTCGATAAATTGTTACTTATTTTACATATAAGTGCTTCGTCAAATGCTTTCCTAAAACGCCAAACAAATAAATTAAATTAGTCCCGTGTTTTTGTGTTGGTTTATTCCTCCCCCTATTCAGGCAAATCTTTTATGTAAGAGGATTAAACAAGGGATGTAATAATATCAAAAACCTCTTAATACTTACAATCTGCTTCATATGAATTGTGCATTTCATGATAAGCAAGCTTTTATATATAATAAGGGGAAAGAGAAAAGAAAATCAGAGAAGAATAAATATTTATATGCATTAAAAGTATGTTTACAATAATTTTACATCTTTGGTTTTAGAAAATGATTTACAAATACATCTTTAATCATCATATTCATACAAATTAATTTATGTAAAACAGGTTCATAAATAACACTTTCCTGAAAAGAGCATATTAGTCGAGTACTGTTTAAATTTTAAATCATAAAACCAATCTGTGGACATCTTATGTTGGATGGCTTTGAGAATAAAAATTTTCTACAAATTATGTTTGATAATTATGTAAGTTTCTTTTTGCAAACAGTTTAAAATGTGTGTGGTCATCTTAAATATTAAATGTTTATTTAGCTGGTAACTGTAATTTGAAAGCTTGAAAAAACCTTAATTAATAGAGATAATTAATTATTAAATTAAAATCCCAGTTGAACTTTGATTAAATCCTCCGAAATTCAATTATATACAAGGTGTCAAAAAAGTCTGAGTACGGCTTAATATCTCAAAATGTACGAGTCTTATGAGATAGAAATAAAAGCAGTTATTCACAACCATAAAAGAACTACTTTTTGGTGAGTTTGAAATTTTTGGCCGCCATCTTGGAACGAACTTCATTTTTTTTAATGAGAAGGAAGGTGACCATGTGATACATCATTTCAATGTAGAATTTCAAGAGAAAACCAACTGTGAAATTTGCACATCCATATCTTTAACCGATTCAAAATGGCGGCAAAAAACATCGAAATCGTGTTTTTTTAATATTAATTATTCTTCTTTTGGGATTTAGAATTAAATAAGCTTTCAAACGATATGCCACACAACGTTATTTGGGAGTATTTAACAAATTTTAGTTACAGCCATTTTGATTTTTTCAAAATTGATTTCGAGTGGTTGAATTAAATACAGTTGTGTAGCATATCGTTTGAAAGCTTATGTAATTCTGAATCCAAAAAGAAAAATAATTAATATTTTAATACTCGTAACAAAAATAGTATCTACAGTAAAATGGGGCAAAATCGGAAAACACGATTTCGATGTTTTTGGCCGCCATTTTTAATCAGTTAAAGATATGGATGTGAAAATTTCACCGTTGGTTTTCTCTTGAAATTCTACATCGAAATAATGTATCACATGACCACCTTCCCATTTAAAAAAAATTAAGTTCATTCCAAGATGGCGGACAAAAATTTCAAACTCACCAAAAAGAAGTTCTTTTATGGTTGTGAATAACTGGTTTTTTATTTCTATCTCATAAGAATCGAACATTTTGAGATATTAAGCCGTACCCAGAATTTTTTGACACCTTGTATATTTATACAATATTAAAGACAATGTAACCACTTTATATCCTTAATACAAGAATAAAATGTTAAATAAAAGGTAAATATTTTATTAAAAGAAAAAAATACCAAAATCAATATCTCATAATGAACTACTTAAATCGTATATTAAAGAGTGTATAGTTTGCAAATTCAAGTGTTTTATTTCATATTCTAAACACAATTTGTCTTAAATATTTATATAAGGGTATTTTACTAAAATGTGTAGTAATGTGTAAACATCAAGTTGAAAACACTTCGTACTTAAAGAAGACAATATTTAACCATAAAATATTTCGAGAAACAACCATGAATTTTTGTTGAAATGTAAATAGCTTTGTGAAAATCTAATTTATCGAGTCCTATGTTACCTATTGTGTATATATTCTACGATTTTGTACTTTATTGTTATTATGTGTATAAAAACTGTGTCAATAATGTATGTAGATAATAAAATTCATTTAGAAAATTTTGAGCATAATAAAACATTATACTTTAAATAATAATGTTTTTGTGTTGTTATTTGTATGTTCCAACTCGGAGGCGTTTTGTATACCTAGTTTAGAAAATGTGTAGATTATGGAGCTTAACTTGAGTTGAACACACTCTGAAATAAACATACTTATTTTATAAACATATTCTGTGATCTAAGTACATTTAGATTTTTCTAGAAGCAGCATATTTAAGGAATCTTAGTTAAGGACTTTGGAAAGACATTACTTAAGTTTTATGTAATTTTTTACCCTTACCAATTCATATTTTAAACTCACAAAAGTGTCTCAGTAGGTCTAATTATTTTTAAAATTGTCTGTAAATTACGGAGAAAATTCAAACTCATGCCTTTATGTTACTTACCTTGACATCCTTGACATGAAATTAATTAATATTTTAGGACAAAGTAAATGTAATGATAGGTAAATTTTTAATTTGTGCTGTGATAACGTAAAGCTTAATTGTTACACTTAAATTAATTAATGAACTAAATATGACTTTAGGTAAAGAATAATGTGTGATTATATTTGTTTAATGTGCTGCCTATTTTATGGAAAAAGGAAAGAATTCATTATAGTTTGGTATTTAATAGACTATATTATATATATTTGTTTTAATACATTTGCCTCCACCCATCAAACCAGGATGTAAAATATTATTTTATTAAAATTCTGTACATATAATTTGTATTCTTCACATCATAGACTAAATCGTTTTTAAAATTTGCAAGTTGGTCGTATTTTTAAACAACATAGATTTCAAAGTTTAAATCTGTTTTCCAGCCAAGATTTCTTTGCATTTATACGTAGTAAAATAATCTACTTAAACGTTGTTCTTAAAAATGCACATTATGCCAGGATATGAAGGGTTTGAAAAATTATATAGTTTCGGAAATTGCTTTACATGTTCACGGGAAGCTTCTGCCTAACATACTAAAAGTACTCAGTGGGGGGGGAGGGGGAGGGGGAGCTACGATTATCTCAGAACTATTACAGCTACAACAAAAAATTTTTGTAGGGAATTGTATGCTCTTTAATTTGATATTGACTAATATATTTTTTTAACCCTGTTAATTTTTTTAGCTATTTAAAAAAACAAAAAAGTTATTTAAAAACAAATATGGCAACTCGAGCTACCCTCCACCAATGATTACGTTTAATATGTTCGAAAGGAACACCCCATGGACATGTAGTCCAATTTCCAAAACTATATTTTGTTGTTGTTATTTATTCCTGTTTTAGGCCTTTTCGCTTAGAATATGATAAAACTCTTACAAATTAAGAAATAGTAATAGTTTTTAGTTTAAATGGGTTTTAATGAAAATTAAAACAAACACTACTTCTTTATCATTTCACTAATATTGTGAAAATCGTTTTTAGAGTTATAGGTCTTTCGTATTTAATGCGTACAACTTAGTTTTGAAAATTCGCCTTTTGTAGCAATTTTACTATTGCCACTAGGCCTATAACCTTATAGTTTTTACAACTGTAATACGAAATTAATTTCTGAATTTATTTAGTTGCTGGAAAGATTTACGGTGCTATAATTCAATCACACCGTTAGAATGAGTCAGGATTGGTACATTTTTTGAATCAAATGTATCATTCTTAACAGAATGTTTAATGTTTTTTGTTTTTTAATTTAGTTAAACTTTTACAATAGTTGTGAATCAGAAAAGCCAAATTTATTTCTAGACGTCTCCTGTAAACATATACAGGATGACATATCTGGATGTCTGAAAATACTTTATTTATCTAGAGCCTTAATATTAAAAAATATTATTTAAAAATTTTCTGCTGCCAAATTTGATCCAAACCAAAAGTAAAAAGTTTCACCGAATTTTAGCGCCCTTCCATCTTTTCATCGTTTGCAAAATTGACTTGTTTGAAAACACAAATAGTTCACATTGTTATTTTTTTCTATTCAAAATATTTATGTACCCATTACTTAGCTATATTTGAAGTATCTATTATACAGAGTGTCCTGCGACTATATGAACAAACTTTGTCACGTTATTCAGCATGTCAAAAGAAACAAAATATGTAATATATCATGTGTCCTATCTCATTCCGTTTTCGGTCTGTCTGTCTGTATGTGTTTTTTTACAAAATACTTAATATTTTTATAATTAGAAAAGATATTGAGCTCAAACTTTGTACACCTATTTGTTGCGTAACCTTTTATCACTGTACGAAAAATTAGAACAATATTTTAAATATTTTCAAAATAGCGGCCGTTTATAATTTTTAAAGTCAAATATCTCAAAAAACGCTAACTTTAAAAAAATATTACAAGAGACAAAAAAGTTTACTTTTTTAATGTAAAACTCAATGGTTTTTAATTTTTTTCTGTAGCTCAAAGGACAACAGAGATATTGACAAAAAAAGAAAAATGTATTTCTTGGTAGTTGTCAACAATACCCAGAATTACTCTAGAAACAAAATATTTTAAAGTTATTTTGAGCTAAAATAATAAGTTATTTGCATAATGTTCCGACCACTTTCTGAGCTGATTCCACTAGCAAAAATAACGGAAAAAGTAAATTTATTCATAGGTCTGGAAATGCTTCGTTAGAGTTACAGCTAGCGAAAGATTTCACCCGTGTTTCAAATTACTCACAGAAACGAATCCCTATTGAAATATGTAGGGCGTTAATTAAGGTGTAAAATTATTGAAATAATGCTAAACATTATTAGTTTGGTAAGCCTATTTTAAAACCAAAGTGCAATACATTGCATTTAAGGTTAATTTGTTCATAAGTTATTATTTAATTGTTACTATAATTGATATTATTAATTAAAATGTATGTAATTTTCTTAGTTATCCTTCAGCCAATAAGAATAAATTATTCATCATGTTATTTGTCTTAAAATTGTCTAACTTTTTTGTGTCTTAACTTTTTTTGATAAAATTTGTAGTTTATTAATTATTTAATATTAATAATATTCACATGCTGAATAACGTGATAAAGTTTGTTCATATGGTTGCAAGACACCCTCTATTAATAATTACTGCAGTTACAGCGCTGGGGCTTATTTTATTAAATTTATATGCTCATTTTAAGTAAATTAAATTAAATTAAATTAATTTAAATTTTACACCTTAGTTAACGCCCTACATATTTCAATAGGGATTCGTTTCTGTGAGTTATCTGAAACACGGGTGAAATCTTTCGCTAGCTGTAACTCTAACGAAGCATTTCCAGACCTATGAATAAATTAACTTTTTTCCTTATTTTTGCTAGTGGAATCAGCTCAGAAAGTGCTCGGAACATTATGCAAATAACTTATTATTTTAGCTCAAAATAACTTTAAAATATTTTGTTTCTAGAGTAATTCTGGGTATTGTTGACAACTACCAAGAAATAAATTTTTCCTTTTTTTTGTCAATATCTCTGTTGTGCTTTGAGCTACAGAAAAAATTGAAAAACCATTGAGTTTGTCATTCAAAAAGTAAACTTTTTTGTCTCTTGTAATTGTTTTGTAAAGTCAGCGGTTTTTGAGATATTTTACTTTAAAAATTATAAACGGCCGCCATTTTGAAAATATTAAAAATATTGTTGTAATTTTTTGTACAGTGATAAAAGGTTACGTAAAAAATAGGTGTACAAAGTTTGAAATCAATATCTTTTCTACTTCTAAAAATATTAAGTATTTTGTAAAAAACACATACAGACAGACAGACCGAAAACGGAATGAGATAGGACACATGTTATATTACATTTTTTTTGTTTCTTTTGACATGCTGAATAACGTGACAAAGTTTGTTCATATGGTCGCAGGTCACCCTGTATATAACACCTGCAGCGTTTTCCATTATGAATTTTGTTTGCTGACTTATTGGTAAATCCCTGCCATGCATAAATATTTATCATAAATACTTTTAAATCGATTTTCCGTTAAATGTATTTTTACTATTTACATTCTTTATGTCAGCCACTGCCCGTGATTAGCGGTTTGCTAGTTTTAGTATGAATATACTACGCTAACGTGAATATAATGAAGCCTATATTTGTTACATCACACCAGTTTACAGGCGCAAGAAGTCAATTAATTGATATGCCTGAGTTACGGATCTTAGATTTTGCAAGCATTTAACGCCTTTGATAAACTAAACGAACAATCTGACATTTGGTTAAATATTTTAAGTTTAATCTGTAGCAATATTTTGTCTGCACGGGCCATAAGCAAACATTGATTATTTTATGAATATATTTTAATTTTCAATGACTATAAAATAACCTATATTTAGTTATTGAGAAAGTTTTTATTTCAATACTCAAAATTTACAGAAATTTTTTGCCAACAGAAACAAGAATCCATATTTGTTGTTGGAATTTTACTAATTTTAATTCTTCCAGTATGAAATATATTTATTACGAATAACATTAGTCACATATAATCATTCGTTTCGCCAGAACCACACTAAGCGCAAATATGTCTGATTGTTGTTTTGGATCACTTGTAGGCCTACATATTATGATAAATATGACTTTGATCTTAATTAAAATACAGTATAATATTCAGATTTAAAACCAGTCATTTATGAGAAAAAGAAACCTACAAAAAATTCTGGAATTCAGATACCATAGTCTTTTGTTCAATATTTAAATTTTGTTAATGACTCGATTGTGGAAAGGTAATTTTATGGGTTGTTGGAGCCAAACAAAGGCCTGAAAAATAAATAAAGGTTGTTGTTTTTGTTTAGAGTTGTCCAAGTTAATAATTAGCCATTTAGCCATTACTTACCTAACAAAAATACAACTTTTATGTGTAAACATGCTAATGGTTGGTCAGTAGTCCTGGAGCCTAATTTGTAGATCTACGTTTGGTGAATGTTGACTAATTTTTATTGGTGCACAAAGATCGCTCAATCAGAGAAACATTTGCATATTGGGCTCTAGGGCCGAGGGCCAGTTGCCTAAAAACTTTGACGAGGGTAATTTGACAGCCAGAGGCTTGGCGGAGCGAGGGCCAGCCGGCTAGGGATCAGTGACCTGTTCTACTGTGCGGTGGGTGTGGGGGTGGAAAGGTTTTAACTATCGTTTATGTATTCCGATAACAGTATGATTATAATATTTATATAATTATAATATTTCGTCGTATTATCACTTTATATAATTAGAATAAAAAAAAAAAAAAACTAGAGGACTTACCTAAACTGTTTAATCACAGTATTTTGCCGATAACAGTATGATTATAATATTTGTATAATTATAATATTTCGTCGTATTATCACTTTATATAATTAGAATAAAAAAAAAACTAGAGGACTTACCTAAACTGTTTAGTCACAGTATTTTGCTGATAACAGTATGATTATAATATTTGTATAATTATAATATTTCGTCGTATTATCACTTTATATAATTATAATTAAAAAAAAACCTAACATAACCTAACCTAAAACTCTTCTATAGAAATTAGTTTAGAGTCGTACTCTATGCATTTAATCTTACCCCTCCCCTGAATCACTTCCGCTCTCGGGAGTCGACTGGCCCTCGTCGGCCCTACCTGGCTGTTTTGACAGTTTATGACCCCCACGGCAAAAGATCGGCTGGCCCTCGCTCCGTTTTCCTGCATATTGGCATTTCGAAACTTGCCACAATTTCTTGAATGAGTTTTTATTCGTGAATATTCGGACA
>JAGFPH010000144.1:956644-971193 GCA_018207615.1 Philaenus spumarius
ATTGGAGCTCCTTCAGGAAAAATATAAAATACCATAATAAATTTTTAGACGCGATGAGTGCCATAAAATAACAACGTATATTTGGTTAACTATAATCCAGAATATGAAAAGTAAACTAATTAAATTATATAGTAATTGCAGGTACTCGAAACGTTGTATACAAACGTTATCGCATTAATAACTAAATGTGCTGCCTGTCGACCCGCAGCTGTCTATAATCTCTTATTGGCTAATAAACCGATCACTCAACTTCTTATCAGCACCTGCGAGCCACTGTTGCTGAGCTTTGCCATTGCTTCTTATCTTTACAGTGAATTTAGATAGGCCTAGTATTTCGTCAATTTGTAAATTTAATTTTATAGAAAACAATAAGTGAAATATATTATGCAAACTACAAGTATAATATTTATAAAATTTATTTTATTGCCAGGATAATTATGCATAATTGGTATAACAGTATTAACCCTTAACTGGTATCGTGGGGTGTTTCAACATGTCAATTTAAATGTTCTTAAATTGATTTAAATTTTCTTAATTTTTATATATTTCTTATTCGTTAATTTGATTCTTGTTTCAGGTATTCTTCTAAAATAGAAAACGGAATCAGAGTGCGAAAGAAAAATATTGAAAACATTGTTCAATGTTTTGTATATAATGTTTTGGGGTGTCGTATCTGATTTTGGGTGGAAGGGTGGATCTTTTCTTAAATTTCTTATAAAAACCAATAGTGCCTTTAATGATGTAAAAATTATTATTTATTTAGTCTAAAAAAATTATAGTAAAATATAAAAAAATTTTTGAATGAAAGTATGCATTTATTTTAGAATTTGTCATAATTTTGTATTTTTGTTAACCTTTTATTTTTTGATCATCCAGAATGTATAAAGATAATACACTAGTCACATTTACAAATACATATTAAGTGTTTTTATAAAACGTTGTGTCTTATTTACAATTCTTTTGTTCATTTGTAAGTTGGGGGTGTCCAGACACCCCAGGATACCAGTTGCGTGCTTCAAAAGTAAGGATAGCAGTTAAGGGTTAAGTACGGAGAGAATTTCTCTTCATGTCGTTTTCATCTCAGGTTAAATTTATTTAACAAGTTACGTTCTCAGTAGCACAAAACAATCTATAGCTTGTTTCAACTTTACCGTAGTTTTTTGTTGCGGATGTTTAAAGGTAAAAACATATATACTTATCCACATCACACAATATTTTGTTCTTGATAAAACTCCAGTACCTATTTTTGAACTACAGGAGACTTAATTTGATCATCAATTTGTATTTCTAAATTGTAATTAGTTTTTAAAGATTTGTATTTATACATTCTTTAAAGTATATTAGATAATATGCCCCCGCACGGGGGGTGCAGACTAGCTGCACCTACTAAGAGGGGTTTGGCGTCCCTCGCGGTACCCGAGTCTAACAACGCCCAACACATTCAACACTTACAAAACATCCATCCAATCACATAAACACACACATTAAACAATACATCATTCCAATTCTCACCTTCTTTTAGGAATTTTGACTGTGCAGAGCCATTGCGCGTTGGGAGTGCTGAACCTGCCAGAGTCTTGACAACCTCTGGTTTGGTAAGGCTGATGTGAGCTTGCTCTGCCGAGACGTATGCGTGGTTTCTGTTCTGGGGCCAGCCACTTCGGTTCTTGGTCAGGAAGTGTTCGCGGTGTTGAAGAAAGTCGGATTCTTCCTCACAGTAGTTTCGGGTTCCAGACTGATGTCCATCCAGACTGGCAAAAGAGTGCTCGGGATCCTCACGGAACTGGGGGTTCGGAAGTGATCGCAATGTGATCTGATGGGCAAGCCCTTACCAAAGTTCGCCCGATTCCGCCTAACACGATGCGCTGGACAAAAAAAAACACGTGGTAAAAAAAACCGCCAAAGATTTAGGAACAAAGAGACATTATTCAGATTCGTCTGATGAGTCTGTTAACAAAGAATTGTTTAAAAAGACAAAGGAGAGGGCTGCTCAACAACCATCTGAGTTGCCAGCTCCCAAATTTTTAGTTTTTTCAAACGCGGAAAAAGATTCTGACCTATCAAAGGTATCACCCTTTGTAATCAACAAGGCAATTACTGGAACAGCGGGCCCTGTACTTTCCATTAGGAAATTACAGAATGGCACAATTTTAGTTGAAACTAACAGCGGGAAACAAAGTTTGTCGCTATTAAAGATGACTTCCTTCTATGACAAAGTCAAGGTATCTGTAGAACCTCACAGATCCTTGAACTATTCAAAAGGTGTCATTACATGTAGAGATTTGATCCCCATTAGTTTGGAGGAAATAAAAAGCGAACTAGCTAGCCAGTCAGTTCTTGAAGTCACTCGCATAATGCGCAGTGAAAATGGTGAGAAAAAGCCACGGCTTCTTTAATTTTTACATTTGCCACACCCACACTGCCAGAGCATATCTACGCTGGTTTTTACCGTCTTTCTGTCAGACCTTACGTCCCAAACCCTCGACGTTGTTTTAAGTGTCAAGGGTTTGGACATGTGAGTTCTACATGCAAAAAGCAAGAAATATGCGGTCAATGCGGCAAAAAAGGTCATGATAGTGAGGGCTGCAATGATGACGCCAAGTGTCCCAACTGTGGTGGCGATCATCCTGCACGGTCCTTTAACTGTGAAAAGTTTAAAGAAGAAAATGCAGTCCTTACTATCATGGCTAAGGATAAAATATCTTTGAATGCCGCAAAAAAATTATATAAAACCACTAGGCCTGCTCTAGAAGGTAAATCATTTGCTGCAGTGATTTCAAACAAGAGCAACACTCCATGCGCAAACTGTGGAGAATTGTCTAAGACTGTCAAAATCTTAACTGATCAAGTCGCTCAGCTAGTCGCTCTATTCTCTAAAATTTCTCCTTCCGCTCCCGCTTCTGCTTTAAAAGTTGATTCAAATTCCCTTCTTCCGTCCTCTAGTTTCTCGGTATCACAGACAGAGATAGAACCATCTATCCCTGCTCTTGATCTGAGAACTGAAACTCGGGAAAAAACTATAATAAAAAAGAAAATTAACCCAATAACTGGGGTAAAACAATTTTAAAAAAAATCTTATACTTGTCCATCTGTAGTAACAGGAAGAAGTTCTGGACCCGTTCCAGGGAAGAAATCTGTTGCTATGAAGAGTAAAAATACAAAAATTACAAAAAGTAGTAAAAAAGAAAATGAAAAAGGAGGTTCCCCTACAAATCCTCCTAAAAGCCCTTCTAAAATCCCTGATCCTTGCCCTTCTCCACCCTCAACATCTTCCAAGACGTCTGAGGGAAATATGGAAGTGGACAAGGACACACAACCTAAAAACCATCCTGTCAATACAGGACAGGAAAAGGTTACAAAGGGACCATGTCCCTTCTAATATTTATTTATTTAAATTAGTATATTATTATATTTCTCTGAGTATATAATATGTACTGTTGAAATATATTATCATCAATTATCTATGTCCACGATCCCAAATGTGAATGTGATTCAGTGGAATTTAAACGGTGTTAGGAGTCACATGGAAGATCTGAAAGTTCTTGTGCGAGACTCGTCGCCTCTATTCGTTTGTCTCCAGGAGACACATCTTCATAATACCAATTCTTTATACTTAAGAGGGTATTCCGTCTTCAGGTCGGATTTTGTTACAGAGGAGAGAGCAAGAGGTGGCGTAGCCATACTTGCTCACAACTCTGTGGATGGTGTTCCCGTAAATCTGGATACACCATTACAAGCAGTAGCAATTCGAGTCACTGTTCCCATAAAACTAACAATATGCAGCCTATACCTGCCACCAAGCTATACCGTCCAATCAAACGACTTGATGGATTTAATATATCAATTACCTGCTCCGATTCTTTTGCTTGGCGATTTCAATGCACATCACTATTCGTGGGGATCCTCAACCTGCAACCCAAGGGGTATCCGCATAGAGAGGATACGATCCGATTTAGATTTATTTTTACTTAATGATGGATCGTTAACACACTTAGCAGCTTCGACAGGAGGTTGGACGGTCGTAGACTTGTCATTTTGTAGTCCTTCGATAGCTACAAGATTTGAGTGGACAGTGATGTCAGATTTGTTTGGCAGCGACCATGCCCCTATAAAAATTTCTTTCAACAACTCCTCTTTTCTGAACAACCGAACACCTCGATGGATAATAAATAAAGCATTCTGGAATGATTTTACAAATCAATTTGCATTGGCAGAAAATAATCAACATATTTCTATAAATGAAACAGTTGATACATTTACAGATTCCATTATTTCAGCAGCAGAAAATACTATACCAAAATCTTCATCACGACCAAAACGTCCACCAGTTCCTTGGTGGAATGACAAATGTAAAGAAGCTCTGCGCTTACGAAGAAAAGCGTTAAGAACCTTTAATCGGATACCGACAGGAGAAAATCTAGAAAATTATAAAATCTTGCGTGCCAAAGCTCGCAGAGTATTCAGGCAGAGCAGGAAAGATTCTTGGACCCATTATATCAATACAATAACCAGAACGACTCCCACATCAACAGTTTGGAAGAAGCTACGTTCTGTGTGTGGCCATGTTCCCTCTGCTCCTTTGATGGGACTGATGCAGCAGGATGGGATATTGACTACAGACAGCCATACAATTTTAAGCATTTTGGGCTCATCCTTTTCTAGGTTCTCTTCAACTGCCGTGTATTATGATGCTTTTCGCACTTATAAAGCTGCTCAAGAGGCCATGCCATTCACTATCGGCATATCACAGGATTCTCCGTTGAATGACCCATTTACAATGGATGAATTGGAATCTGCCTTATTGTCGGCTACGGATTCAGCTCCCGGACCCGATAGTATCGTATATTCTATGATTAAACACCTTCCAGAGTCGGGTAGAACAGCTCTTCTCCAAATATACAATCGTATATGGGATGAGCATATCTTTCCTGATTCTTGGTTGGAGGCCATAGTAATTCCTTTATTAAAACCAGGGAAAGACAAAACTGATCCAAGTAGCTATCGTCCTATCTCTCTCACCAGCGTTCTATGTAAACTGGTGGAGAAGATGGTCAATCGGCGACTTGTATGGTACCTTGAAAGTAACCAACTGATCTGTAAAGAACAGTGTGGTTTCCGACAGGGAAGATCATCTATCGATCAGCTGGTTTTGTTAGAGTCGGCCATTCAAAATGCCTTCCTTCTTCGACAGACTCTTGTTGCAGTGTTTTTCGACCTTGAAAAGGCATATGATACGGCTTGGAGAAGAGGAATTCTAAATGAATTACAATCTTGGGGTATTCAAGGGAGAATCTTAGCATTTATTAAAAACTTTCTGTCCAATCGATATTTTAGGGTGCGTCTTGGATCCACCTTATCAGATCGATTTTATTTAGAGAATGGTGTCCCTCAAGGCAGCGTACTTAGCGTCACATTATTTGCAGTTGCTATTAATAGCATCACTGCTAATGTCCGATTACCTGTCCACTGTTCTCTTTTTGTTGATGATTTTGCCATTTATGTTGCAACCAGAAACACAGCAACCGCAGAAAGAACATTGCAATTAACGATCAACAAATTACAAACATGGTCAAATCAGACAGGATTTAAGTTTTCCGCTGCTAAAACTAGATGCATTGCTTTTACTCGTCGCAGACAGCATTTTAGTCCCACTTTGTACCTAAACAGAACTCTACTTCACTCCGATAACACAGTCACATTTCTAGGTCTTATTTTAGACCATAGACTCTCTTGGAACCCGCATGTGACAAATTTAAAATCACGCTGCATCAAGATCTTAGATATGTTACGGGTTTTAAGCGGTTCTCATTGGGGAGCCGATAGAACCTGCATGCTGCGTTTTTACCGAGCTCTTATTCGATCACGAATTGACTATGGGTCCATAGTCTATTCGTCAGCTAGGTTATCGGTTCTTAAAAAGATCGATTCCGTTCATAACACTGCTCTCCGTCTAGCATCCGGAGCTTTTCGTTCTAGTCCCATTAGTAGTCTGCTTGTTGAAACGGGTGAGCCATCGCTCACGCGACGAAGACAACGGCTACAATTGTCATATATGTGTAATATACGCTCCAAACCTTTACACCCTTCATATGATATTATATTCAACAATCCATTATTTACACAATACGAATTTCGCAAACAATCTACTGCTCCCTATGGGATCAGAACTATCCGTATCCTCAATAATATAGGTTTAACACTACCTCCAATATATGAAAATACACCATGTTTTGTCGCTCCATGGTTAATTAAAAAGCCTCATGTTGATCTTTCACTATCTAGATATCTAAAACAAACTACACCCGATGTTGTTTACTGTCAGGAATTTATATCCATATGTCAACTCTACCCATCAAGTCAGATTATTTTCACCGATGGTTCTAAACTGGACAATGGAGTCGGATGTGCATTTGTTCTGTCAGGAAACAGCTTCACTTATGGATTACCATCTTGCTCTTCTGTATATACAGCAGAACTTTTTGCAATACTCAAGGCACTCAATATTGTACTGGCAACACCGGTGCACCTTCTTATATGTTCAGATTCAAGAAGTGCACTTGAATCCATTCAAGATATGTACTCTCCTAACCCTTTGGTCAAAGATATTCTGTGCTCCATGCACAGACTTTGGCTACGGGGCGTGGGAGTGTCGTTTTGCTGGGTTCCGGGTCACGCCGGTATACATGGAAACACTAAAGCAGACCTAGCTGCTAAGGAAGCCACTTCCTTACAGCCTAGCGTGAGTAGAGTAATGTCGTCCGACTTTATGTCCTCTTTAAAACAAGCCCTGTTTAGACAGTGGGAAGAAGAGTGGGTAGCAGTACAAGGAAATAAACTTCGGCAAATTAAAGATACCGTTCGGCCATGGATATCCTCAAACCGCCAAAGCCGTCGAGAGGAAGTGGTGGTTTCTCGCCTACGCATTGGCCATTCTGGGTTAACCCACGGATTTCTGATGCGTCGGGGGGATCCGCCGCTTTGTGCTTACTGCTTAAACCTTCTTTCAATTAAACATCTACTTCTAGATTGTGAAAAGCTGAAACATGTTCGGAAGAGGTTTTGTCTACCAAATTGCATTCAGAGGATGCTGGGTGATGACCCCCAAACCATTAATATGGTGTTAGCATTCCTTCATCGGTTGAATGTAATTGGAAACATTTGAAACAACATACATTTACGTAACTTAAATACCATGTTTAGATTTATTACTTGTTATGTTAATTAGAGTTTTATTCATTGTTATGTTACAGAGCCCTTTCTAACCCTGTGACAAGTTGTTAGTGTATAATTATTGTTGTTATCGTTGTTTTTTTTTTATCGTGTATCGTCCGTAGTGTGTGTAAATTAAAAGGTTAATTTTATACCTGTGTGTGATTGTATGAGCATTATATGAATGCTCTTCGTTATCCAGGCAATGATAACCACCCAGGTTTTTCGCCTTTAAAAAAAAAAAAAAAAAAAAAAAATAGATAATATGCAGCATTTGTTTTTGTATTGACGTAATTACACAAAATTATCTTGATTTACTTTACCTAAATACCATTATGTGTTACTAAAAATAAAATAATAAAATCGATAGTCAAAAATTGGAAAAGTAAAAGTTTATTTATTTATACAATCTAAATTCTGTGTTTTGAACCGTAGAAATCACTACATTAAAATACACAAAATATTATCTATATATTAATGTGAACTACTATTTTCTCTTAATGAATATACTTTGGCATCTACCCTAAGGCGAAACATAATGTGTATACTTAAAATAAAGGACTTGATGAGAGCAAGAATTAATTGTAATGTTTTAGAAATCCTTACTGATAGGGGTAAACCTCAATTTAACGTATCTGTTCCGTAGGCCCAATTATTTTAAAATTTAACTTTTCACTGACTTATCAGATATTATTATAATAAACTAGGGGCTCTGCCCCTGGACGCTCCGCATTCCAACCCCGGCTCGGCCTTCGGCCACAGATGGCTGCTTCGCTTCGCTCGCAGGTGGAAAATTCGATAAAGAATCTCGTTAATCTTTGGCTCGTTTGTACATAGGTGACCGAGCATAAATCAGCTGTTTTATTTGGCAGCTGACTCAAACTCATTAAACATTATCTCCATAAGATTAACATGGGAAATTTGAAGGATTGTATACCGGAGCTCCTTCTCGGGTGAATAGCGGCTGAACGGATGATAATATATAAGACTTAACATATCTGTGAATGATTATGTTCAGTTTTTGATCCAAATTAGCTGTTTTATATATAATAGGTTTGTAACAACCAATGTTTGAATTGAATTAAAATATAGTTACCATTTTTCGTTGATTTTTGTTTGTGTTTGTTTTTAGTTTGTCAATGTAACCTCAAAAAGGTAATACTCTTCAAATTTTCTAAGTAATGTTGCTATGGTAATGAAAATAAACAAACATGATGTGTTGCTAAGAGTTTTATACGAACAGCTGTTTTTGTGCCCCTGATAAAATCAATAGAAATCTTTCTTCCATAAGATTAACATTGAAACTTTGAGGGCCACTGGGGCGTAGCCCTAATGTCCTAGGACTTCGGTAAATGGCCTAAAACCTTCCCAGGGTTAACCTGTGTTACTATGCAAAATTTCAAAGCATTCGGATGGACGGTATACGAACGCAAAGTGGACAAAGAACAAAAAAAACCCCCCATAAGGAATACACAGCAGAAATTTGCATTTGATTATAACGTTTGTAAGGCGAAAGATACATGATTTGTAATGCTTGATGACATATCTGTGAATGATTACCTGCAATTTTTAAAAAAAAGGAAATCGGCCGGATAGAATGGCCGTACTGACTGCCACAAGTTTTCATAAATTCTTTTAATGTATAGATTGCAGAAATTAGAGATAAGTTTTGAATAGGAATTTTGAATTATTCCGCGTTTAAGGGTTGAAACAACCCCTAAAACCGTAAATATTGTTTGTTTTATATCTCAAAAAACATTTGGCCTAGGAACGTGGAATTTGGTACACATATTGATCATACGCCCTAGAGGTATTATGAAAGAATTTTGAAATATTTCGTGTTTAAGGGTTGAAACAACCCCTAAAACTATAAGTATTAATTGGTATTCTTTCCTTAAAGCTAGAGATCTGAAATTTGGCATTTATTCATTTTAAGGAAATATTTAAATGCATAAAGTAGATCAAGTCTATCCCGATTGTTATACTTTCCTTGAAGCCAAAAAGCTGAAATTTTGTACATTTATTTCTTACAAGATACATATAAAAAGTAAACCAGTTTTATATTTCATTACGTCCTGCTAGTGGTGAAAATTTGATAACCCCTACAAACAATGAATATACATTTTTATTCCTTCCTTAAAGCTAGAGATCTAATAGTTTGTAAATGTATTTATTACAGGATACATAGAAAAAATAAACCAGTTATACCTTTTGTCACGTTCTGCTAAGAGGTGAAAATGTAGTAGCGAATATGAATACCCGTGCTTCGCTACGGGGAATTGTTTTGCATCACTATGTTGCATAATTTTATTATTTCTTCCTCATTTTCTTTCATCTTTTATTCTACGAAAGTGAATTATTACATGTATTTTCAATTATTTTGGTAAGTTTTGTTCATTGGCTGCCAGTCAATTGCCTCCGTCAAGGTATGTTTGTTGAATAATTTAAATCAATTAAAAATTAAGAATTCAGAGTAAAGAGCGTCTTATTTTTCAACTGGTAAATCACAGTCTTAGCTGGATGTTGCAGATCGAACAGATACGACTTTAATATGCTCATGCATAGATCGGGATGGATTTGATCAGCTTTACGCACTTAAATATTTCCTTAAAATTAATAAATGCCAAATTTCAGATCTCTATCTTTAATTAAAGAATGCCAATTAATATTTATAGTTTTTAGGGGTTGTTATCACATTTTCACCCCTAGCAGCACGTAATAATATGTAAAACTGGTTTACTTTTGATGCTTTTTTTAAGAAATAAATGTACAAAATTTCAGCTTTTTAGCTTTAAGGAAAGTATAACAAACAACATTTATTTATTTTTTATGGGTTGTTTCAACCCTTAAAGGCCAAATATTTTAAAATTATTTCTTAGTTCGTCTCTAGTGCCTATGAGCATACGTGTACCAAATTTCACGTTCCTCAAAGTTGTTCAATTAATATTAATAGTTTTAGGGATAGGTTATACTTTTCAATCCCTTAGCAGAATGTTACAAAGTGTAAAACTGGTTTATTTTATATGCATTTTGTAAGAAAATAACGCACAAAATTTCAGCTCTCTAGCTTTCAGAAAAGTTTTAAAATTAATATTAATTGTTTTAGGGGTTGTTATTACGTTTCCTCCCCTTAGCAGAACGTGACAAAAAGTAAAACTGGTTCACCTTTTATATGTGATTTTAAGAAATAAATGTACAAAATTTCAGCTTTCTAGTTTTAAGGAAAGTAAACAAATAATATGTATGTTTTAGGGGTTGTTTCAACCCTTTAAGGCCATATATTTAAAAATCCTTTCTTAGTGCGCCTCTAGTGCCTGTGAGCAATATGTGTACCAAATTTCACTTTCCTAAGTGGTATTCAATTATTATTTATAGTTTTAGGAGTAGGTACTACATTTTCACCTCTTAGCAGAACGTACAAAATGTAAAACTGGTTTATTTTTTCTATCTATCCTGTAATAAATAAATTTACAAATTATCAGATCTCTAGCTTTATGGAAGGTATAAAAATGTATATTTATTGTTTGTAGGAGTTGTTATCACTTTTTCACCCCTAGCAGGACGAACGAAATCTAAAACTGGTTTACCTTCTATATGTAACTTGTAAGAGAAATAAATGTAAAAAATTTCAGCTTTTTGGCTTTAAGGAAAGTATAACAATCGGGATAGATTTGATCAGCTTTACGCATTTAAACATTTCCTTAAAATTAATAAATGCCAAATTTCAGACCTCTAGATTTAAGGAAAGAAACCAATTAATATTTATGGTTTTAGGGGTTGTTGCAACCCTTAAACGAGAAATATTTCAAAATTCTTTCAAAGTCCACCTCCAGGCCCTATGAACAATCTGTGTACCAAATTTGACGTTCCTAGGTAATATCGTTTTTAAGATATAAAACAAAACATATTCATGGTTTTAGGGGTTGTTTCAACCCTTAAACGCAAAATAATTTAAAATCCTTTCTTAGTGCGCCTCTAGAGCCTATGAGCATATGTGTACCAAATTTCACATTCCTAGGCGATATTTGTTCTTTAGGTCAATGTAAGTTAATGTATAATATTGTATTAAAACGAAGACAGGTTTGAAAAAAAATTCAAGAATTGATAGCTTAAGCATTTCAGAACTGATTACACGAATTTTGTTAAATACTAAGAATTATTTTTAAAAAATGTATAAGAAAAAACTAATAAATGAGAAAATGCTTGCATTTGAGAAACCAAGTGGAAAATTTTTTCAATGAAAAAAAAATACTTCAAGGAGTTTAAAATTTAATTACAAGTGAAAAAACATTTACCAAGACCGGGATTCGAACCCAGGAACTTTACCATTCCGTGGTAGCGCTCTACAAACTGATCACACCAGATATGTTTCGATGTTCTTTCACTTGCATGGTTTACTACATTTTTTGAACTAATAGACTGAATACCTCGTATGAAACGACATTGAAAGCACTATTAGTTCTATTTGCAGTGGTGTTGTTTATTATTATTTTTAATTTCTAATATTTTTTCTGTTTACACACTTCCCCAGCAAGGGGAGGGGAAGTGTGTAAACAGAAACATTATTACAAATTAAAAATAACTTTAAGGAGTTATTGAAACAGCGAATCCAGGTACGTAAGATAGAATAAAAAAAACTAGGCCTCCTATAAAATTATATTGGAAGGGATTATTTGGAATATTTATAGATCTAAAATTGTACATATTAAAGAGTTCGTATGTTGAATTACACATAAAGAAAAATATTTGTTTTGCTAATATTAATTTGTTTGGAAATTAAATTTCCTCAATATGAACGAACGTGCATATTAAACCGACTAGGGGCTCTGCCCCTGGACGCTTCGCGTCAAAACCCCGCCTCGGCCTTCGGCCTCAGATGGCTGCTTCGCTTCGCTCACAGTTGGAAAATTCGCTAAAGAATCTCGTTAATCTTTGGCTCGTTTGTACATAGGTGACCGAGCGCAAATCAGCTGTTTTATTTGGCAGTTGACTCAAGTTCATTAAACATTATATCTCCATAAGATTAACATGGGAAATTTGAAGGATTGTTTGCCGGAGCTCCTTCTCGGGTTAATAGCGGCTAAAGGGATGATTGGATCTTGAATCCGACGGAAAATCTCTACTTTGAATTTTAATTTTCTACAACTTTTGTATTTAACATTTTTTGCTATCTCTTACCGTTTTCTTACTAAATGCGCTCAAAGTAAGAAAATTAAGAAATAGAAAAAAAAAATTCCCGCCCAAAAGGTACTTGCAAAATTAAAAAATGTTAAATTCTGGCAATTTTCCCAAAGGTTTCTCGTCGAGAGCTTTAATTCAAGTATGAGGTCGAGGGGGGTACGATTACGGAAAGTGCCTAATAATTAATGTCAGTGAATTAGTGAAATCGTCTAGCTTTAAGGACTTTTGGCGGAGCCTCCCTTCTCGGATGAATAGTGGCTAAAGGGATGATTAGATCTTGAACCTGACGGAAAATTTCTTCTTTGAAATTTAATTTTCTACAACTTTTGCATTTGACATTTTTTGCTATCTCTTACCGTTTTCTTACTAAATGCGCTCAAAGTAAGAAAATGAAGAAATTGAAAAAATCTTTCCCACCCAAAAGGTGCAACCAAAATTAAAAAATGTTAAATTTTGGCAATTTTCCCAAAAGTTTCTCGTCGAGAGCTTTAATTCAAGTATGAGGTCGAGGGGGTTACGATTACGAGAAGTGCCTAATAATTAATGTCAGTGAATCAGTGTTACCTTTATATAAGTAGATGTTGATGATAAGAGCAGCGTGGTTACATTCCTTTAAAGTCAATGAAGCTGAAATCATGGACCACCTCTAGTCAAAGGTAAAGTTTAAATTGTCATATGAAGGCATACAAACTTTACATTGTTTGCTAGCAATAGATCTTCAAATCATTAGTAGTTGTTCTGTAAACAAGACGAAAATTAAAAAACTGTAGGCCTATTTGTTCAAATTGTTTATTTATATCCGTTATTATATATTTAAAGAAAGGTAAAAATATTATCTTTTAGTTACCTTTTATTTCATATTGATAGATCAAATGATTTAGAAGTTGTTAATATTACAGTAAAGAAATTAATAATCAAATATGTTATACAAAGATGTACGAATGTTTGCGAAGTTAAACAGTAGGTATCCTTCTTTAAATTTGTATAAACGAATATATTGATGATCAAAGGTTAGTTTTATATACAGTTTATAACCCCAAAGCAAATCTTATAACGTGTAGAAGCCCATATAACTTATAGTTATAGAAGCCTACATTAGTTGTATAACTAATATATAAGAAAATTAACATCACAAGAAATTTTAATGGTTGAAGTTGTAAACATAACCCCAAAATATAATCTACGCTGGGTTTTGTTTAAGAATTACAGATGATGGGCGAAATCAGCTGTTATATTATATTAACTAATTCTTATGTGTTAATTTGATTGCTATGCTAATAAATGTAAATAATGTATTAATAATATTCCCTCTCCACCATCTGACTTGTGTCTAAACAAAAGCGTGACGCGAGATCTCGCGAGAAATCTGGCGTGACGCGAGATCTCGCGGGAAATCTGGCGTGATGCAAGATCTCGCGAGAAATCTGGCGTGACGCGAGATTTCGAAAACATAGCCAAGTCGAAAGTGCCCAACGGGCCAATAGAAGTTATCACTTCAATAACCCTACAAATATGCTACTATTTAGTTGCCATTATCGTTACAAAATGTTTGAAGGAAAACAGTACGCAATTTTCTAATTATATTTTCGAACCAATTTTATAAACAAAATTACTGTGACACCTTTGTTATATTTGAAGTAATTAGACCCAAGGCATGACACATATAGATTTGACGGAGACAGAGAGCGCATTGCTTAATATGTTGAACTGTAAGTCGACCTGCCTAAGGAGTAAATTGTTTGAAATTAAGTAACATAATTGCATGACGCACCTTGATAAAATGGTAGTAAATATGCTTCAAAATAGCTGAAATTTTAGTGGAAGGGTCCTTGTAGGATGTCCCAGACACTGATATTTTCATTTTTCGATTTTACAGAAAATGGAGGCTTGTTTGATTTAAACCAAAATGGCAAAGTTAGAGCGAGGAAATTGCATTATTACTCCCACCCATAAGCCCTTGTGAAGATTTTGAGCTATATCGTTCGAAAGGTAATTAAATTTACTACAATCCTGTGCAAAGGCATTTCAGGTACAGTCCCCGGAACAAGGAACAAAATTGATAGAAAGCTCCCGATAAATGATGTTTTCATTATAAATGTCAGGGTTTTGCGCAATTTCTCCCACTCATAAGCCCGTGTGCAATTTTTGAGCTATATCGT
>JAGFPH010000144.1:971203-984563 GCA_018207615.1 Philaenus spumarius
AGCCCGTGTGCAATTTTTGAGCTATATCGTTCGAAAGGTAATTAAATGTACTAAAATCCTGTGCAAAAGTAATTCAGGTACAGTCCCCGGAACAAGGAATAAAATTGATAGGAATCTCCCTAAAAATGTTTTTTTCATTATTCATGTCAGGTTTTTGCGCAATTTCTCAAACTCATAAGCCCGTGTGCAATTTTTTAGCTGTATCGTTCGAAAGGTAATTAAATTTCCTACAATCCTGTGCAGAAGTAATTCATGTACAGTCCCCGGAACAATGAAAAAAATTGATAGGAATCTCCTGATAAATGATTTTTTCATTATCTGTGTAAGGTTTTTGCGCAATTTCTCCAACTCAAAAGCCCGTGTGCAATTTTTGAACTATATCGTTCGAAAGATAATTAAATTTAGTACAATCCTGTGTAAAGGTAATTCAGGTACAGTTTCCGGAACAAGGATCAAAATTGATAAGAAAATCCCGATAAATGTTTATTCATTATCAATGTAAGGTAATTAATAAGCAATTTCTCCCACTAATAAACCCCAGTGCAATTTATGAGCTATATCATTTGAAAGACAATTAAATTTACTATAATCCTGTGCAAAGGCATATTTGGAACAGTTTCCGGAACAAGGAACAAAACTCATAGTAAACTCTCATTATAAAATACTGGTTATTCCCTGATAAGAAAATTCGGCTATAGTTAATGCGGCAGTGCTGCTTACGGGTTTTTTTTTAATATGTAAACATCAGATTACATCTACAGACCGAAAACGGCTAAAGATGTAGCGTGCAGACCTATATTAACTTAATACGGTTACTTTTAAATCATTTCCTAACAGTTCAGGATTTAGCTAATTCGATCTCTTTCGTTAAAATTCCAACATATTGTTCCATACAATAAGAACTGATATGAATTTCTACAATACTTGCTAGTTTGTTTGAAGGACACTAATACAAAATAGATGTGCTTCACTACATAGATATTTTAAGTTTAAACAGTAAGAAATTCATAAACATGTTTAATGTTAGTTTAACTATTTATTATTATCTTCAGTCCTTAACATTTTCCAAACTTTTCTGGACACCTTCTACACTTCTGTGTGTTGCACTTGAACACAGTGCGTAATGTGTTACAGGACTCGCAACTACATTTCTTCATCCTTTACTAACCATTTTCCTTCGATTTTTCATTCTGTCTTTTCTCCGCGGTCGCAATATATGTACATTAATCGTTATTGCATTTTAAATAGACGATATCGCTGAACAACAATTAACATCTCCAAATATTCTTTAAACATATCCTCGGAGTTTTGTTCCTTAAAAGTTACTGTCGTTTTTCAGTAGAGTTTGTAGGAAACACACTGGTTGAAAAACTGTCTATGCTCTTTTTTTTCGGAGATTTTGATTAAATTAAGTTCTTTAGTACCAAGTAATAAGATTCCAAAAAGTTCGATAGTACGACAGCAAAACAATATACCACCTCCTCTTTTCAAATATCGCGCCATTTTAATTGATAGTCAAAATTTAGCCAATACATTAATCATAAGTATCCGAAGTTTTTTTGAAAAATAATTTTGTCCTGCAATTTATTCCGTGTTTAGTGTCAAACACATTCCTAATAATTAAACGATACTTATTTTATCAGTAGGAAATATTACAAGCAAATAAAAATTACAAGTAATCGCTTTTGAACTAATATGGGAATTGAAAATATTTTTCGTTTCAGTATATATTTGCTGTATAAAATACTTTTTCGATCAGCATAAAATTTTAACTTTCTGGGATGGTTTGGAAATACATTTTTTTTACCATACTACATTGTAATCAGCTGTTTTAAAAACATAATATTCAGACCGAAAGTTACGATTTGCGGCCCTAGGCTTGTAAAATTTTACACCGCTCTAGGACCGCTAAGTGAAACAGCTGTGTGTTCAAACAAACTCAATCGATACATATGGTAAATATATCCGTGAAAACAGCTGATAGTTGCATTTTAGATGACAATAGTGAAGATGAAAATGATCAGGCCTTGAACACTCAAAAACAAGAAAATGTAAATACGCACTTGACCACTAAAAGAAAGGTAACTGAATAAAAAGGAAGATGTCTGTCTTCAGATAATCATAATTGTACATTTAAAATTTATTTAAATAACAACATAAAGTAAAATATAGTAGGCTAATTAATTAGGTATCTTACACGCCTGTGTAATGCCCCAATAGTTTGAATAAATATGTTTATTTTCAAATAAGTATAGTTTAAATAACTTATTTCCTCTAAGTCTACGTAAGACCTCGACTTCGTCTCGGTCCTATAAAACACGAACTCGGGCCATCAAAAACCCACTTTCGGCCCTTGGTGCGAAATATACCTACTATTATTGTTTTAATGTGTCTGAAAATTTTGCGACATGTTATATTTAGTACTTGTACCACAATGTATACATATTTCACCACATTTCCAAATAGTATAATAAGGGGGTTCCTTACAGCTATCTGAAATGTTACGAATAATTCGTTGAATTTTGGAGAATAATTAATTGTTATAACTTGCGGGAACTTCATTATAAATATCTAAACATTAATTCCTAAGTTACAAAAATAATAAATTATTAGTTATATACATTTTTAAAGATATTTTTTTTAAAATCACGATGAAGTTTAATTACTTGAAAACAGGAAAATTACGGGAAGACTTTTGCTGTGTACTGATTATATATATAAATTTTTCAAAAAAATTCTAAAAAATTGATAATTGCATAAAATATAAGATCGCTATTAGAAAAAGTACTTGTTAGCGATATTCTAGTCATGTCTCTTACAAATGCAATAGCATACAGTCAGCCTGGTCAAAGTTGTCACCGCTCTGCGCTTACTGCTCATTGAATTCGATGTATTTGAGTGAGTGGTTCTGCTCATCCTTAAGTAGTGTGCTTCACAACTCTGCCACTTTGTTCGTTATTCACACACCATACATTATTTGTTTATTTTAAACTGTTCTCATTTTTGGTAGAGATTCTTTGGTTTTCTACCATTGTTTAATAAGCAGTTAATTTTTAACCTAATTAATTGTGGTAGACACCTATTTAATTTGTAAAACAGAAAAAAAATGTTTTGCCGTAGTGGCAAATTAAGGGATATTGAGAAACATACCAACCAAAAAGTAAGACGTGAACCAGAGAAACTAAAAAAAAAGAAAGATGTGGAGAAGAAAAGTAAGAGAAATAAAACGTGCTTAATGAGAGTTTTTGCATGAAAGTGAGAGAAGAAAGAAGAGGGGAGAAAGGTAATATAAATTGTACGTGTTTTAAAACTTTGTATTGTTGAACGCTACAGTTGACTACAATTACCTTTTCTTATTTTTAAAAGCAAAATTACAAAAGCGTATAAAACAGTTTGCACAAGAATATTTAGCAAATGTATCTGAATTAAGTTCTTATAAAACGACTGCAGCGGGAGAGGGCGGCGGGAGGGGGATAAATGTGTTTTAAAACGAACGAAATAGGTTAGTACTACTCGGGCACTCCATTTGGTGACAATAATTGTGAGCAAGGCGCTTACTTAAGGTTTCTTTCTGTGGCGTACAAATGGACACTTATGATGGATTTGTTGTTAAGTCTATACCACCATTACACGAACAATTGTTCTGCGATGGCGACGCCATTACATTCAAATGAATCAAGGTTTTTAGATCCACTTAGCACAATCACTCCCCCACGATTTCCTTCAATTATTATCTCCGCACTGAGACTTTGGAATTAGTCTGTAGGAGTACATTGTCTAACAACAGTTTCTATCACACAATTAATAGAGTTGAGCTCAAAATGCATGAATAATAAAAGATCCCGCAAGACTTGTTTCATCGTAAGTTTAAGTAATATTTGCTTTATTCTTTAAGTCTTTGTGTATTCTTATAGGTGATTTATATTAATATAAATATAAGATTACTGGGTAACTAGTTTAGCTTAAGACAACGCATTCTCCCGTAGCAAGTGACTGAAAATTTTATCGTTTTTATAGTTGTTAAAAAGATTATCTTTAACATGGATCTTGTGGTTTGTATTTTTTATAATGAAAATAAATATTCCCCATTTCCATGGAAGAGAACTTACGTTTTAAACAAGTTTTTCTTTCCAAATTGCTTTCAATCGTAAATACATTGTCCTTGAAAAGATATTTCGTATTTCGTCTTGTCACTATCATAAATTGGTTATAACTCCGAGGTGTACTGTGATTTTATTCTTATTAACATTAAATACACGTTGTTGGTGATAAAACACAGATTGAAGGTTTTACGAGGTTTAGTTAATTTAAATTCGTAGTTAATCTGCTATTACTATTAAAATTCAGGTATTACTGAACGGAATGGAACTCAGACTTTAGTATTAAACGGCTTAACTAACGTACAGTAGGTACATATCAAATTAAAAACTTTGTATTTACTTCTAAATGACAAAAAATTATTGCTCAAACTTTCTCAGGAATTAGAATACTATATACCATAATCAAGTAGTTTCAACAAGTGCTGTTTGGTTGAACTTGTACTTCACGTTAAGTTACCAATTAAATAAGTCAGAATTAAGATTATTTTTGTTGTATAAAATAATTGCTTTATTTGCTAGATTTTAGCAACGTTGGGTACAGCAACCTTTGCCAGCTTTGGCAGTACGTATCAGAGCCAGACTGTTAA
Source organism: Philaenus spumarius (assembly GCA_018207615.1). Taxonomy (NCBI): domain Eukaryota; kingdom Metazoa; phylum Arthropoda; class Insecta; order Hemiptera; family Aphrophoridae; genus Philaenus; species Philaenus spumarius. Next base: position 975,891 of record JAGFPH010000144.1, read on the forward strand.
CAATGATTTAATACACATTATGTATAGCAGCACTTGGTGGGCGTTTGGATGCTCAGTAGCAAAAGGAAAGTGGAAATTATAGTGCTTGGTTTGTATAAGAAAAGCACATTAAAGTAATCCCTTGTGTTTCTACTATATTGAAAAACAATTGCTTATTTTTAATCCTTTTATTATAATCCGTATATTATGTCGATTCTGTAAGACAGGAAATGATAAGTATCTTATCTTCTAAAGCGAGAGATAATTGTCTGTCTGCTAAATGGATCTGGAATCTCCGTCTAAGGATTTTTGATTTTTTGATTTTATATGGGGCTTTTGGTCACGAGAAATCGATTGGAAATGGTCACCAGTCTGGGAAAATTCGTTTTCTACGTCTTTTTATTAAATTAAAAAGTGAAATTTGTCCATTTTAAACAATACAAAGCACAGCTGATGCAAATGTTTTCAATGTCATTACAATAATCATCTGTTTTCTTTTAAACGAAGCACAGCTGATGCAAATGTTTTCAATGCCATTACAATAACCATCTGTTTTCTTTTAAACTGTATTTTATTAGAGGTAAGCCTAATGTTGTATCTATTTATGGTTACCATGGCAACGAATACTTCTGCTAAATAAACATACACTTTATTTAGTTGTTTAATGTTATGGGCCTAACCTAAACGATGTTCACGGAAATTTGCAATAATAGTTATTGACGTGAGCGAACTAGGCCCTGCTTATAATCGAGCTTTAGCTCGGTCTCCTGGTACTGTATCATTAATTCAAAAGTTCACAAACGAATGATATTTTAAAGTCAATTAATAGTGTGATCCTATTACTCGCTGTAGTACATATAAAGATAGCCTATATGTCTTTATTGACTAACTCTATCCTTGTTTTCCACTCCTCATGCGTACCTCTAGAGTACCACCACATCTTATTACTGTACTTCTGTAAGTATGTAAACTTGCATGTACCCTATCTTAGATAATGCATCTAGATAGTGTATTCTCTATTAGAAAATTCATGGATTTATAATCCCTACAAACTCTGTGAGTGTTAATCCTATTTGTATATTCTATCTCAGTTAAGTAGATTTACGACACCGTCGTATGCATTTCACTGGATTTTTTTCATTTAAATGGAACAAAAACCATTCTTGATTCTCATTACGACTTATCTTGTTATTATTATTTCAATAAGAATTTTTAGACTGAGTGATACCTTGTTGCTAAACTTTTTTTTTAAACAATCTTCATACACTGTTAGAGTAAGAATGATAATTAACTGTAGTGCAAATCATCTTTCCATGGGTAGTAACTTATTAAAATCACAATAACCTAATTAAATTATTAAATAATGGAGTTTGAGTTAGTGCTTTTATGAAACTTTGCATACTTTAATATATAATGTAACCAAAGTTTTGAAGTTGTTGATTTATTTTATAATTTCTGACATGGTCAAATTCAGAGCATGACTAAAAACTGTTTAGTTTAACAAAACTGGTTTAATTAATAAATGAGCTGAGATATTTACTAATTCTAACTAAACATCCTTTTTTACTTTCTCCACCCTATACGTAGTATATGGAGAAAGTATTGTTTTCGTAAAAATGTTCGAATTTGAATTTTCAGTTGAATTATCTGTTTTGGTGCTCCCAGAACCCCCAAAAATTGTTTAGTGCAATTATCTGTGTTGGTGCTCCCTGAACCCAAAAATATTTTTAGTGGAATTTTTTGTTTTGGTGCTCCCTGAACCCAAAAAAGTGTTTTTAACGTGGTGTCTGTCTGTCAGTGTGTCAGTATGTATACACGACCAGAGGGGACACTATTGGTCCGATTTTCATGAAATTTGGTATGTAGGTACTAAACCCTAATATCTCCAGGCGTTTTTTTCATTTTTTGGAATTTTTAATTTTTAAGGGTAATTTACCCCTAAAAACCAATAAAAAACGACAAAAATGCAAATTTCTCAAAAACGGCTCTAACGATTTTGATCAAATTTTCAGTATTTATAGTGCTTAAGATGCCAAACAAAATGACACCACCCGCTTTTATCAAAACTTCGGCGTTTCATAATTATGGGGAAATGTTAAAATAAACAAGTTTATGTTGTCAGTCTAGCATCACGGCGACGGCCGCACGGGGTAGCACAACGGTAGCGAGGACGGCCAGTAATTCAAAGGTCGCGCGATCGAATCCCGCCTGGGACAATAACTTTTTATACGATTGACGTAGGTAGAATATTATTTTTTTGTTTTGTTCTAAAAAGTAGTAAATAAAATGATTAAAAACAATATTATTTTGACTACAGTAAGTTGGGAGAAAGTTTGTGTCAGTTAACTGATACCGTTTATTTAAATATATGTTTGGCAGGTAATTTTATCTCTGATTTATGATGTAACGTCTAATAATTATTTGAAAATAGTTTTGAATAAACGTAATACCATGACATTGATATGAGTCAACAATTGTTTTGTGTGCAATAAAAGGTGAAGACTCCTTGTTGCAAAAATAATATACAAAACACAAACTCAATTATTTACAGCTTGTATATTTTATTTAATCCTGCACGGTAAATAAACTTAAAATGTACAAAAATTGACGAATTTATCATCAAAATTTCAAAGTTTAGAGTTTCATAACACTTATCGCAGATTGATTTAGCAACTATTGATTTTTGCTATTCTACAAAAGTTTTATGTTGTAAAAAATACCCTTTAATTTGGTTCTACACATGCTCCAATATTTCATTGACAAACATGTTTACAATATTTATAGGTTGTAAAGGTAAAATAAATCCACGGTTAATTGTGGAACTGAAGAAGTTTCAGCAGTTTAGATATTAATGACGTTTGGTGGTTTCGTACTTATTAATGTACGTAACAAGTCTATGGATGAAATACCATTAATACATGTTGTTTCTAAAGGCTTTAAGTGGGGGTTTATAATGAATTGTATAATAAAGTTGCCAAACACCATTTGGCCCTGAGCCAATTAATTTATAATTCTAACGTCATTTTTTGCATGATCATAAGGGTACTGTTAAAGGAAGTGCAAAAGAGATTAACAAATGAAGTATTAGAGGTTAATGCAATCAAAATAATTGGTGCGCACCACTAAATGAACTCTGGGTTGTTTGGTTCTCCATTGTTTGATTAACTCACAGTCCCTTTCACTCTTTCTTCCCTTATTTGTACGTACGAAGGGATTAACCGAAACAGACTCCTGAGAGTCAAAATCGAAACCAATGAATCGCTTAGTTTTAAAAATTAAGTAAAGGAATTAGGTTTTATTAGTATATTATTGTGCTACTAACTTATGGTTGAAATACCCTTTAGTAGGTTTCTGAAAAAATATTACATATTTACAGAAATTTTGAAGCAGCAACATAGTTCGAACTCTTACTGGTTCCTAAAAAATCAGAAAAATTTTCCCACAAAACAAAATTAAATATTGCTATAAGTAGATATATTTAAAAATGCAGTCAGTGAATATTTTATAGTCCTGTCTTGTTCCATCATATTATTGTGATCTATGGTGTCAGATCTGCACAGTTAGGCTATACAATATGTGTGATTTCGATGTTAGAAATAATATATCTAGTAAATTGCAAATCCATCATTCGTATAAACTACTGTCTAATAGTTAAATCAATTAGTTATTTTTTTTTCAAAATAGGCATACTCTTTGTATAATTTGTTTTGTTCTACGTTCTGTCTTCAACTATTTCTAGAATATAAAAGACGGTTGATAAAAACCTTTAGGCCTATTACAGTTTAAATTTTCGTTTTGTTTTAAAAACTAAAACATAACATCAAAATCGAATTTTTTTCAAAATTGGTTAGTTTAGCCGTATCTATTTGCTTATTAGTACAGTATGGCTATCCCTAATATGTTTAAACTATTATAGAATTAGATAGTGGTCATAAACAATCTGGTGGAAATCGAATCGAATGTACTGACTAGAGTAAAAAACTGTTAAAATTTGCTACCACATTAGTTTAATTGATCCGAATGATTTGATTGCATACGTTTTGGCAAAATTGTCTTTATCTCACCAATACATTCAAAATGAGGCATCCTTTTAGTTATGTTCTATCCACACGTCAACCCTACATCTCCTTAACGCTTTCCGAAAATATAGACCAAACAGCGCTGTAGTGTATCTACAAATCATAAAGGCATTGCTTTGACTACTATTAAAGGTAATTATATATATTGTAAATAATTAGTTCAATTATTTTTGACGAATTATATATAATACGAGTAGCCTACTTTGATTTATATTTATCCAATCTTTTTGATGAAACAACTATAGTAAACATTATTTAAATGGGCAGTATATATCCAAACATTATGATTTTTATAAAATAAATTTATTTGAGATAATATTCATGTATATTTTGGTATCAAATATTGAGATAATATTTATATGCAGAAGACGTTGGCAAACCTTGCATTGGAGATACAGTTGATTACACTAGCGACCAATAGCATGCTCAAAGAATAGATATTACTGTTATTGTAATATCAATTAATTGTATATTTTGAAATGTGTACTTTAAATCATGGTTTATATTATAAAATAAAGCTAACTTGATCATTCATTACAAATTTAAATAATTCGACCACACAGCTGAACCGCTGACGTGAGTTGAACAAATTTCGAAATTAAGTTTTAGGGTTTCAACCAACAATTTTGGAAATAGGTCTACTCACGACGGTGTTGGATATTATTAAATATGATCACTCTTTGTATATCTATTACATAATTAATTTGCTAGGGGTTATTTTGTGAGTAGAACTCCTCCTAGAGTTTTTAACCGATTTTGAGGTTTTTGGTGTCATTTTACAGAGCTCACTCTGAAGTTGTGCTTCCCATAAAATGAGCTCAATGTATGTTAAGGGCTTCGCCCCAGTGGCCCTCAAAGTTTCCATGTTAATCTTATGGAAGGTCAATCTTAAGGAAGAAGAAGAAAGATTTCTTTTGATTTTATCAGGGGCACAAAAAACAGCTGTTCGTATGAAAAGCTTAAAACAGCTGATTTTGATCAACAGCTGATTTTGATCAACAACTGATTTGGATCAAAAACTGAATATAATTTTAGGTTAGGTAAATCAAGCAATAGCGAAGCATTGCCTTGTCCACTTGTATTAAATATATTAGTAGAATTTTTTACTCACGCGCTCCTTTGTTACACTCGCAGTGAAAAAACTGGCTTTGCGAGTTTGCACCTTATTATTGTTTCCTCGGGTTATGAGCTTCGCTTCGCTCGCAGCGTAATAACTCGCCCGTTAAGAAGATGCCCCCAAAGTAAAATCCACCTCGTGGCTTTGAACCGGGTACTTTTATGATATTTTAGTTTTGATCGATTTTGTGGAACCAAGCAAGCTATAAGGTCGCGTAAAAAAACCAACTGTGCAGAATAACATCCTACATTTATAATTTTAGAAAAAACTCTAAAAAAAATCATTCTCGTAGGAAAAATCTCAAGAAATAGTTACTTTCGGTAAAAAAATGTACTTCCGGTAGTTGGAGTTTTTTGGTTAACGAACACGTCCGAGCGACGTAGACAACCAACATGTGTACCAAATTTGGACCAAATCGGACTTAAAATACGGCCGCTAGAGTGCGAACACACATATATATAGGCCTATATATATATGATTTGCAATGACACTCCAAAACGTGTTCTGGGGACCATGATCGGTGGTCATTTGATACTCCCAACCTTAGGTTTTACCATAAGGGTCACTGCAATAGCTCATTTTTTCTCTGTAAATTCGTTAAAAATAATAACATTAAATCAAGTATAAATAAATACAACATAAACTTGCTTGGGTTAAAGGTTTTTAACAAGAATTAAGTTTCAAAAGAATTAAACTTTTATTATGGTTTTGCTAATACCAACATACAATGACCTATATTAAAAGCTCTAAATTAAAGCATGTTTGAATTTCATATTAGCTTCATTAAGAATTAACCACAATACTTCCATAAGACTGTGGCAGCCCGATGTAATCCTGTATGCCCAAGCGAAGTTTAACAATAGCGAGAATTAGTGATTAATGATTAAATTAAATTATTCATGCTTTAATATTTAATTATCCATGAAAAGAGTGTTTGCATTCTACAATGAGGATTAGGCTCGTATCTGTTCCATTCTTTGTTTCCCAGTTTACAGAAGAGATTTAGTTAAACAATTGGAGCAACAATAGAGCTTGACCAACCCTTAGGTAAAAAATAATAAATTTCAGGAAATATTTTACGATATCAAATTGTTCACTTGGAATTTACCAAAACTGTATTAATCTTTATTGATTTGTTTTTATTTGTAAGATAATATTAATGAACTTGTGGGACAAAAACAATAATTATATTAATTCTTTAGTTGACTAGGTACATTTTAAAATTAATTTTTCATTTTGTTATGTGAACAAGATTTACAATTAAAATTAGTATTACAATATTTATATCATTATATTATGATTTATGATTATAAAAAAATGGAGAGTGATTGAACACTAATAACTTTACTCATTAATACTACGGTTAAAGCATTTGCTTACGATTACTATTTTATTTTAACAAACAATATTCAGAAAAATATGTGTTGGAATTATGGAATTACTTTAAAACTTTCTTTGTTAAATAATAATGTATAGAATTGTTTGGAAAATATAACTACCTTTTAAAGGTTTAGTAAATTATAGTTTGTGTGTGTGTTTATTAAATCCCGATCATCTCAAAAGTGTTTACGATCATTTACTTACAATTCGATCGAAGCCAACAATAAATGTATTAGTAAATATTGGGTTGGGCAAAGGTCCAGCACACGTTAAAATATCTCATACTCTACTTGGCATAGGGAGACTCATACATGTAAAGGTCTGTGGTCCCCTCCTCTAAGTTACTATTATAAAGTTCGTTTGCAGAAAACAAATGTTTAGTTAGATCATAATATATCACATAATTTTTTTCTTTTGTTATAACCGAATAATAATAACACGCTACTCTAAAATGTCACTCATCATAGTATCAAAGTCAATTAAAGAGATTATGTTTATATCAAAATTAAGGAGACTTTTTACTAGTGGCTTTTAGAGGAGAGATGTGTATACTTACATTTACAAGTAGGGGAAATAATTATTTTTGTTTTTTCTTAGGGAAACTATGTACTACATGTATCCTGAGTTTTTACACTTCTGTAGGTAGTACCTAAACAACAAGTAAATCCTACATTTACAAAAAACTTACACAAATTAATTCAAAAATAATAGCAAACATCTTTTTAAATATGCATATAAACATTATATTTTATCTGACTATACCGTACTAATTATAGCAATTCTGTTAATTTACTCAGACTAAGACATGCTTTTTCATTAACGGTTCATTGCAACAAACGAATGATTATGTTGTTCTTTTTTTATTAAATATGATATTATTATAAATTGCAATGTTAATAATTTAAATAAACGGTGCCAGGTAACTGCCACATACTTTCTCCAAGGTTTACTTTAAAAATAAACAAAAAATTTTGTATGGTGGAGTGCCCCCTTAAGTTCTTAAATTGTTCCTCTATTGTATCCTGCCAACCTAAGTTTAACACAATTCGAATTGCACGATTTCCAAAATCAACATTCTTTCCATAAGTTATGTCTTACAACGAAAAGTACAATCAGCTTACTTTCTTGAAGGTTCATTCATTGAATTATCTGAATTTATGTTTTAGGTTAAAATGTAATTTAGTTGTCTCAGGAAACGATATATATTTGCAAATATCTTGTATTATGCAAAGATTGAATTAAGTTGGAACTTTAGGTTATACCAACAGATGGGGTTAAAATGGTAGTATTTTTATTTTTAAAGGTTTTAACAAAAAGTCTTTTACACTAAATTTTGCATACCTTATTTCGCTAAACTAATAAACTAAGTTAGACGTGTAAATAATCATTTTTATTTATTGTTATAATAACTATAACTAAATGTCCTCATACGTTCCTAAAAGTGATTTTTATATTTTTAAATCTCACTGATGTTATTTTTAACTTCCCGCTAAGAAAATTGAAAATTTTCTAAAATTGGGAAGTTATTGGTTTCACCCCGTTTTTCGAAAATTGAGTATTCATCAGATCTCGACGTTTTAAGGTCCTAGGAATCTTCCCTGACCACTCCCGAGAGGGTGTCACCCTGTCTGTATGTATGTGTGTGTGTATGTAAGTATGTGACCCGCTTATAACTTTTGAACGGCTTAACCGATTGTATCCTACCAAACGGCGTTCTAAAGAGTTCGATCAAACTTAGATTTCCTGAAAATTTCAACTAATTCGGACCGGTAGGTTCTGAGAAATTTCGAAAAAACTAAGAAATAAAATTTTTTCAAATCAGGTTTTTTTGGAATAACTTTTAAACGGCTTTACCGATCAATTCCAAAATCTAATCAGCTTTTAACCTTGAAAAGCGACGTCGATCGCTACCAGTCCGTCAAAATCGGTTAATTCGTTCGTGAGATATCGTGAACGAAATAAAATAAAAAAGTGTTTATTCTCAATTTCTCCGAAATTTTTCATCAGAAAAATTTTTGTTGTCGATTTTTTCAATGGACTCGAAAAACTGCATCGATTGCCGCAAATCGCATAAAAATCGGTTGATTCATTCGCGAGATATCGTGAACGAAAGAAAAT
>JAGFPH010000145.1:0-36763 GCA_018207615.1 Philaenus spumarius
ATTAAAAACTATTTTCACTGTTGTCTGACCAACAAAACGCTAGTTTAATGCCACAATTGAATTGTAATACTGTCGCATATTCTAACTATAATATAAATAAATAGTCTAAAATAAATATATAATTTATTATAAATACAATACCAGTGTTAGCTACCAGCAGCTTATCACGAAAAAATCTAATTGTATTATAATGTTACCTGTTGGTGTTTTAAACTTAATAGGCCAATATTAACAAATTTTAGAAAGATATTTGTAGGCGTAGATAAAAAACTAAAAAATCTGTTAAATTTATTAAAAAATGCATGATGATTGTCAAAATAATGCACAATGAAACAAAATAATAGTTTTACAATATTCGAAAATTATAAACACTGTTAAAAAGAATAAGAAAACAAATTAATGACAATAATTTAAAATATACTTTCAAGAAACAATGTTTAATTTGAACAGAAAACAAATATTAAAAATTTCATAAATAAATAATTCAAAATTAGTATTTCAAAATGTCGATGTCTCTTAGCTTATAAAACATAACTTAAATATCATATAAAATATATAGATCTAGTGCTCAAACTTTATTCCCATTTAAAAGTAAAAAGATAATTTATCATTCCTAAAATGCATGATTCTAAATCAAATTTGCGTTTGAATAAGCATTGGATGCCTATGGATTGTCTCAATGTGTTTTTCAGTTATTTCTTATACAATTTTGTATACAGCGTTATAATATATATTTCAGAAAATATTAACATTAGCAATAAACAGAAGGAATTTGTTTATAATTTGTAAATAATGTTTTAATATTAAGAGTACGATGTACAATTTTAATTATGTTCCATTTTAGGTTCAAAAGATTTGTTTATGAAAAAAGAAAACGGCGAATAAATTAAAAAAAGTAATAATTGTAGAAGATGTGCTTACATAAAATTTGTTGAAATTTTGATATAATGGAGAAAATGTTTATCCTTTGCGACAAACTGTTTTTGTATAGTATAAATAGTAAATACAACGAGAACAAATCGTACAAAATTTTTGTTTCACCATTTTATGATTTGACACAACTTTCAAAAAATCTGAAATAAATACAAATCTAAAACGTGTAACAAACAGTATATACAAATCTAGTTAACTTAAAAAAGCACTAAAAAAGAAAATATATTTGAAAACAAAAATTAGAAGATCATATTTACACTTGTTGCATATTTAAAACGAATGTACATAAATTAATATAACATATTATAATGGTGGTATGAACTTTAATTGCACTGACTACACATTATGTATTTTCTATGTCATAAAAAAAAATTAAACCAAAACATTGTTTGTGAAACAAATAAATCTGATCATTTGAGTGCATATCTGTAAAATTGTAAGCAACATTTTATTGAATAAATTGAGTAAATATTAAATACAGTGGTAAATCTTATGAAACAGCTATGTTAGTCCTCGCGTTAACGCACACGAACTAAACAAATGCAACGTAAGCTAATCTATTAACGACATTACTAGAAGATAACATTATTTGGAAATTTTGCTATATATAATTGTCGAGCATTAATAATTTACAGTAAGTAACCGTGTAAAAGTGCGACAGTACCGCTCGTCGCGGTAATGTACACGAACTAAACAAAGTAAATCATTCTACAGAAAAAAGGTGGCTGAAAACCACCTATTAATTATTTTACCAAAGTTATATATAAGTCAGAATAGTAAATAACTATTGAGCTTGACTTGTGAGAAAGTAAGTAGATAAAATACAACCTGAACACAAAATCTCACAACAAAATCTGTTTTGCTGTGAGATTTTGTGTTTAGTTTTTATTTTATCTTAAGAGAAAAATACGTAAATTAATTAACTAAACGTGGTAATTAACATATTTGTCGAGCATATATTTAAAAAATGTTTACATTTTAAGACAATAAATGTAGAACACACTAGTAGGCCCTACGTTTTCAAAATCTTATCAACAGCGGTACTAGTATTCTTCCTGTTAACTAATTAAATAACGTAAGGAAATTTCTCTAAAGAAAAATTTCTGATCTCCAGTGTTGAATTAAATTACAGTAGAATACATAACTACAATCAAATAAATTTGGTAACTTAGTTACACGTTTAACAATCATATAAATTCATTTAAACAATTTTAAAGTCTCTAACATACTTTTTGAGTAAATAAACCGGTTATATTGTGAAATACAGCGACACTAGCGCTCGTCGCGTCAACACACACGAACTAAACAAAACAAATCTCTGTACAGAAAAATGGCAGAAATCCAGTGTTGTGTATTCACGCAGAGGTTGCTTCTTAAAAATAACAATAAATATTACACTGAGAGTCGTCATATATGTAACGTAAAATATATGATGTTAAATTATTATCACAGGTGAGATTACAGATTTCGATGCTTTATATGTTAAGGCAGCGTAACGTTTTCGCAGGTACTCTTGATGTAAATTCGAACGTGTCCACTCTGGGTAGAGGTTCCGCAACTTCGACTGCCGCTTGAGGTTCTCTCTGCGGCGATCTGTGCGGAGAAGTCGAATCTTCTCCCATTAAATTCTTCAAACACATGTTATTTTCCTTAATCCTATTCCTGACTAAGAACTCTAAAGTAAACAGATGATTATCTTCCGCTTCCGGAATGTTATCCCGGACGTAAGACGCAAGGCGCAGAAGATACTCGACGTTGTGTCCGCTGGGTCCTTTACTGGAGACTATCTGCGATGCTATCTCCGGTAACGGGGCATCTCCTAACCAGTGCACGTTTCCGGGTACCGCGACGTACAGTAAGGCCGGGAAGGGATCTCCCTTTCTTGGGTAGAATTTGGTAAACTGCGTCATATAGCCGCCGAGTTTGCATTCTCTTGTGTTGAGGTAGGGAAGCGCTGCTTCGCCGGAGAGTTTGAAGGCACGGCCCCAGACTGTACTCTGTAACAGAAAAGATTCGAATTAGAATTGGCAAAGAATCACATAACAGTTTTACAATAACTGCTGGTAAAAATGAAAAATAATAAGAATAAAGATATTGGTAAAGAAGGGTGCAATGAAATGAAAAGGTTCGGAAGGGAGAATGGGGAAACATTTTCATTTTTCATATATGGGGAGACATTTTGATTTTTAATGTACATTTTTATAAATCATTATCCAGCCCCATTTTAAAACACACTCAATAGATTATCCTGACCGTAATCCTTAACTCGTACACAAAAGCTGTTTTTTTAGTTAAATCGCAATAAGCAAATACATAATATATAGAAAATTAGAATTTGAATAATATAGTATTAAAAGTTGTAAAGAAAATTCTAAAAACTCATTGTTTAAGAAAACTAATCCTCGTTTTAAAATAAACAAAAAAATTCTCTCGAAATAATTATAGACTTGAAGAAAATATTTTTTTTATTTGGTAAGGATGTCGGATGGTATGGACCATTTTAATTTTTTGCAGTTTCCAATCGTTTGAAGTTTTTACGAAGTAGAATACACCAGTTACAAAAATACACTTCATTCAGCCATTCCGCACGTGAAACTGAGGTCGTGGACCAAATCGTGTCTGGCAGTGTTCCCGCATTTCTCTGCCAATATTCGCGGAATGCTAATGTGAAAATATCTATTAGCAAATTGGTTTACGTAGCAAAACTTGTATTTGTATTGGCTTTATTTGTATCTCTATTAGATAATTTGATTACTATTGTTGTTTAGGTAATTTGTTTCGCGATATTTCTTTAAAGCTGTTGAAATCGTTCAGTATTCGTAGTTGATATAATACATTTATCAAGCATATTCGTTGTTCAAATTATGATTCACACTAGCCATTATATCAAAATTGTTTCATAAATTCAATAAACTTTTCAAAAGAATTAGAATAAGGTATTTGTGTTAGCTGAGCAGGCGAAATATACAACCTATATGGAACTGAATAGAAGCTATTTACATTGTTTACTGTTGGTATTACAAAAAAATCCAGGCAATGACGACCGTTGCTTTAAAAACTTAAGTAAAAATTAAAAAAAAAAACTTGTACAGAAATGTTTGGTTCCTGGTTGCACCTTGGCTACATTGATTTAGTAAAAGAGGCTATCTAAATAAATATTCACCTACTTTGTATTTTAAAGTTTGCGAACAAAATATTGTTTGATTACTTAGTAAGTTTGTTAAAAATTAAAGTAAGTGAAAAGCACATGAATTATTATTTCGGAAAGGTAACTTAAAGATTGAAGTAGATGAATGCCGGAACGATTCTATGAACATGCTTGATTAATAATATTTTAAAATTAGGTTGTATAACTTTAAAAAGTAAGACACATAAATAATTTGTCGCATACTTTATGTTTTACATTTTAAAGTATGCTAATGATATTTGTCAAACAACATACCAAATTTACATTTTGAGAATAAAGAAGGTGAACGGCAGATGAATTATTATCTGGGAATAGAATAGAGTAGGAATAAAATAGTAGTAAATAGAATAAAGTAGTAGAATAGATGATTAGAAAAATGCTGAATTGCTAACAAAAGTTGAGGAGCATTGTGGCGATGAATTTATACTGATTTAATAAATCCCAGAACACAAAAACAATATACATCTACCGTAATATTATATTATTTAAAATTAGAAAAATAAACAAAAATGTTCATTAGGTTGTTCAGTTATTTTTTACCTTGTTTTGTGGCTGGGGTATTATTTAATTAATGCTGAACTATTGTGTTTTTAATATTATTTTAATTAATTTGTAATTCCTTTATTAGCGCAAGGTATATACAGATTGTCTAAATATTCTGCTATCGCACAACGCCCTTCCCGAATCTATAATCACTTAATGAAAAACCATAACCTACAAACAAAGATTGTATCTAGAAAGCCCTTTATTATCTCCATTAAACTCATCCTAACGACAACTCATTGTTATCTATCTTCGCCGAAGACAATGCGTATTAAAAGAGGGTAAAAACATGTCTAATAAAGTAAAACAAAAAGACGGAAGAGTGCGTACTTCCTGGGTGTCGCGTGCTTACTTAGACATGCGCACTGGTGACGCGTGTACTAAACAATAGGGCTTGTAACGCATCATCACGCGTATCCGTTATTACTTAGTTTGTGCTTATCTCGACGATATTTGGGTACTTGTCGACAACACTGGCTTTAAGATGTAAAACAAAATGATATCATCGCTATCGCTTATCTAGTTTCAACAGCTGAATTGATTCGTTTAGTGTTTTTATTTAATTACATATTTCTGTATTACTTATCAATACCTATCCTGTAGTTTTGAAGTACAAGATCAAATATATACGGCTCAGATGTCTAACTGGATGTAGTACGGTAGAGTAAATAACAAGAGCCCAGTATTGCAAAGTTGAACTGCCACCACATCTTATAAAAGATTAATTTCCGGAGACATAATAGGACCTAATAAAGTAAGCATTAAAAACGTATAAATTAAACCTGTAAATTGCAAAAATAAGTGTAATACATACTAAAAATGTAGGTTATAATGTAGGTATATACCGTGTTTTCAGCACAAACTAGAAACGGTAGCCTAAATCTACATTGTTGTTTTACTTTTTACGAATTGATAATTTCCCGAAAAAGCTTTGGAAGTGATCGTTTCTTCTAACACAAACGAATTCGAGTACAACGGCTAGTACAAAATAAAATAAAATTAGCCTTAGTCACAAGGAACGGACAGCTGTATAGACGTGGTACGCATGCGTTTCAAGTTGCTGGTCTTTCTAAAAGTATGTTCAAGAGGATTACGTGGGAACACCCCTCAATCATAATACATTATGTCAATAACGGACCTAGATTAGCACCCTGTGGCACTCCTGATTTCTCCGTACCGGTAGCTTGCGAAAATAACATATTTGAACAGAAAAAAATTGACAGATTTCTCGGTCATTCGACCCGCAGTTAAACGCTAACAGCAACCTTCAGCGGCGACACGAAGGTACAATTACCCAGAAGGCTTACTGTGTTGTGATTTACCCGTATTTCTCCCACGGGAAGCAGAAGGATGTTCTGAAGTGTGATTCTCTTCATGGCCACTCAGTCCTGAAATTACAGCTGTGCTCATGTCATGCTCCACGGTCTTGCACGCACGCCTATCGTATGTCAACCCATGAACCCGTGACCAAATAGTCGGACAATGTTGGTTAATTGTTACTATTGACGTTGGCGCAAAATCGATTGAATTTATTAATTATCAACGGAATTTCAGCGAATTGATGATTTGGTGATGCTTAAAGACATATAATAAAATCGCTCTTATAATTCTGACGTAAATGGCAAAGTTTTGAAATATATGTTTGTTTTTGTGTACTAAATATGTGTCCAATTTTGTCGTGTATTTTCGTACTTCTCACATACTTTAAATTTTACATTATTTTTAAAGTTAGCGAATGGTTAAATTACTTAAAAAATCAAGGTTGTAAGAATAAAGAAGGTGAAAATCTATAGTTATTACCTAGGAAAGAAATAGGATAAGTAGATAATTATACCGGAACGTGCCTATGAACATGATGAATTAATGTTACTTTAATTAGGTTGTATAATGTTTTAAAGTAAGTGACGTAAATCATTTTCACATATTTGATATTTTAAAGTTGGTGAATGATAGATGTTAAATTAGTTAAAAAATCAAGGTTGTAACAATATAGAAGGTGAAAAGCTGTGAGTTATTATTTGGGAATAGAATAGGAGGGTAGTAGATGAGTATGAACATGATGATTTAATTAAACAAGTTGAAGAGCACTGTGGTGACAAATTCACATTGGTTAAATGAAACCCCGAACCACAAAAACAACATTGATCCACCCTA
Organism: Philaenus spumarius; assembly: GCA_018207615.1. Classification (NCBI taxonomy): domain Eukaryota; kingdom Metazoa; phylum Arthropoda; class Insecta; order Hemiptera; family Aphrophoridae; genus Philaenus; species Philaenus spumarius. The sequence goes on from JAGFPH010000145.1 coordinate 6,818, forward strand.
TAGGCCTACAATATTATTTAAAAGTAGATCAATACACCTAAGTTTTCATTAAATTGTTCAGTTATTGTTTTTTACCTTTTGTTTGTGGTTGGGGTTACATTTAATTATTAATGCTGATTTATTGATTTTTTAAATATAGAAATAGAATAAATCATGGGTCTGGTGGTAGGAGTTTTTTATTTAATGCCTCAGGCACGAGATGTAAGCATTCCAAGTTGTTTGAAATCCGAAGTTATATAGGAAAAACTTTAAAATGTAATTTCTTACGAAAATCGTGTTTTTTATGTTTCACTGCCAACATTTCTTCCACGTATTGTTTCAATATTTCTCTAAAGGTACGGTACGTTAAATATATATTCCACCAAATCGGAAGCGTTTTTCAAATTTGTATCACCTTTTCAATTATTTTACTTAATCAATTACTATATAAAATCTGCAATAGACATTTTCACATTTTCAGTGACTATACTCAGTCCGTTTAGAACAAAACTCACGATGAATAACTATCCTGGACGGAAATTAATAAAATATTAGTTGAATGTGTTTCTTTTCAAATTTACAAATATTTCGACGTAATTAAATCAGTATAATGTTTTTCAGTTTTGTATGATTTTTTACAATTGAAAACGTTATTGTAGGAAAACCGTAAGTAAAATAAAGAAACTTCCTCTTTTATTGTTTAGCTAGCTTAGTTCTCATGATTTTAATCAAAATCGGATTGGTAGTTTACAGGTTACAAACGTTTCCTCTGTTTAATACAGTATACAAGTTTCTTTTATTTTCGATCTAGGATTTTTTATTTTCGAAAAACGTAAAAAAGCCCACACATATTCCAACAGCTACCCGAAAATAAATCAGTTTATAAAAGAGTCAAAGTTTTCTACAAAATATCCCTTGATATTTCCTGTTTGGAGCGTTTCCAAACGTTTGATAAATAGCTTTAAAAATTATTGTCGTCTATGTTGACCGGCCCAAAATAAGCACACGAATGTGGACAAGGAAGTTGAGATAGGGGACAGTGTACGCTGTATATAGATTATAAAGTGGGACAAAACGCATATGGCGGTATCTAGGGTATGAAGTGTAGTATGACGGAAAAGAAACGTCTTGTTTTAGAACACTGCGATTACATTTAAACCAAAATGTTCGGTGTAACGTTTCACGAATTATGTTTCAGAAATTATTTGTACTCATTATTTCAGTCCTGGGGGCTGCGCCCCAGCTCGCTTCGATAGACTTTTATACAAATTGTATCAGAAGTATTTACACAATGCACTAGTGGTCTGTTCTAACTGTGTTTTAATTTGAGCGTTTAACGCAATGTTTGTAATTATGTTTAATAACATTTCTTCCTTCCTACAGGAACTTCCAAGTTTTACTACTGGATGCAGCATTGACTGTAAGTACATTCCAAACCATTGGTTCAAAGTTTATTACAATCACAAAAGCTTTTTTGTCACTTTAATTGAGAGTTTTGTGAACACTGGTTTCGTGATGTGAGGCATTTTTTACTCGGAAAAGTAATTAACGGTTAATCTAGAAGGCGCTGCACTACGCCCACGGCTTCCTCGATTAACTTTTATGGAATTAACCTCTGTAACTTTAATCACAAGCCTTCTAGACAGCTGTTGACATGACCGACGTTGACTCGACTGCTTGGCTCGTGGCGAATGAATGAGTTAAATGTCTGCATGGATGTTGAATTATATTGTTAATAAGTACATATGCCAGTATTAAATATGTCTTCGAGTAAAGGAGGGTGTGTGCGTGTGGACCAAATACGGTGTAAGTGTTTTAGATTTAATTTAATCTGTGCATGTTTAGGTAAATTATGATGATCAGAGAGTGATGTACAAAACCTCGTAATTAAAAATCTTCAATACATTTTGTGTATTTATTTATTCTGACGTAACACACAATTGCAACATGCACACGAAGGTATCTGCAATATACCAAGAAAAAGTGTGAGTTTGTTTATTACCATCAAGTTCGTATCCGATAATTATAAAACTTAAAGCTTGGTCTGCCTGAAATATGGGCTATGTTAAACCGTCATCTAAGAAGTGAAATATTTGTTAAACTCCAACGTTTGGTGACTTCTATGGTTCAGTATCGTTAAACAGAATAGTAGATTTTTTTTTAATTATTTTACTACGATTTAATAGTTTACAGTTTTATTGAGAAAAAGTTTTTTTAACTTTGTGTCTGTTTGAAAGGAAAACGTAGAAATCTTTTAAAAAGGTTAAAAATAGGGTATATTTGAGGGAAGAGAGTCCAATGTGAACTAATTGTATCGACACAGAAGAGAAAGTTTTAATCACTATTTTACTGAAACTCTACTGAAAAACAAAATTTGTATAAGCAACATTGTTTTTCCTAGTATCTTTACTTTATTTCAGTTAGACTAATAAGGAAGTGGAGCAGCGTATATCAAATAAATGTAAATCGAAAGCCAGTAATTAGGTTCGAACCTCCAAGGAGACTCTAGAAAACTGGTATATATAACGGCATTAGCAAAACATTTAGTCAACATTTATTTCATAGTATCCATTATTTTGTGATGTATTGTTTTTTTTTTTTTTTTTTTTTTTTTTCGAATATGGCCACACAATTTTTTATTTGCCCAGTAAAATAAATGAAATGAAGCTTCACATTTTAAGACGTTTTTATTAAATATTGCTTTTTATAACAATATTTTCTCTAAATAATTGTAAGTTTTAAATAGAGTACATAAATCTAACTATCTATAAATAATTTTCTGTGGTAAATTGTTACTTGTGTGTTTTCTAAATGATTCGTGTGTATGTGTATTGTTTTCGTTTGTTTATTGACTGTTTTATTGATTGTTAGGTCTATCTCATTGTGCCAATATTTCTCTTTATTATTTACTGTACACCCCTATTTGACTTGTCATAAACAAAATGTAAAATTTGTCAAAAAGGATAAATAAATTGAATCGAGTTAAGGGTCTGCTGTAGTGGCTGCCATATTGGAATTGTATCCCGTAAGAGCAATGTTAAATTTAATACCATTTATTTAGTTTAATTTTTGTTATAAAAATCACAGGGGCCCGTTTTAACCAAAATCGCAATACGCAAGTACCGAAATTTAATATTTTCCTTACACAATTAAAAATGAATAATTAAAAGTAAATCGCAAGCCGGATCGGCAATTTTATAAAACATTTTTTAGTTTTTTCTTAACTGCAAGAACTCCAATGTTTGTATACCGCTATAGGGCGAAGTGTTGGAGTCGCCGGTTGCTTTCTCTTTTGTTATAGCAGAGCCTTAAATCATCCAACATAAAGTGTAATAATCGTCTAACATTACATCATAATGTTATTGATAGAACTTTGGAATGCAGACATCCAGCGCTATCTAGATCAGTATGCGAGAACGTGAGATTCGATTGATCGGTATGCACCATTGTTGACATTTCCTGTTGGTGTTTGGATTTCCCAGCCTTTACGATTCGTCTTTCCGTATATTGAACGTCTTCCGAACTTATTATCTAGGATCATTATTTTATATTACCGATTCCCTTAGTTGTCGGAGACACCGAAAGATCTGTATCTTTAATATAGTAAATATAGAATGGAGAATAATTTATATTGTTTTTACGTGTTTACTTTTAGGCCATTTGGGCAAATGAAGGCGAGGGAGTAGAGCAGCAAGCACTTATCAATCAATCAGCATCTTTTGTCGAACTTTCTCAATTTTGTTGACACCAAAACTTTAAGTAGTTAGTAAATAAAAATGCATTTTATTTCAAATCTACTAAAAATAAAATACTACACCTCATTTATCAGAGAACTTTTATATTAAAGATGAGCTCTTTGTAAAGCTATTTGCAGTGACTCTAATTGTAAAAGCTAAGGTCGAAATTAGTTAATGAGCAACGATCATGGTCACCGGAATACGTTTTTTGGTATAATTAAAAATGTTATATAAATATACTATATAATAAAATGTATTTATATGTTCATACTCTACTGGACGCATTGTACGTCCGATTTGGTCCAAAATTGGTACACACGTTCGTTTTCTAAGTCGAGTTCGTTAGCCAAAAAAAATCCATTAACTAAAGTCACATTTTTTTGACCAGAAGTAATAATCTTTTGAAATTTTTAGTAATAGTATGAAATTTTTTTTTGAATTTTAAACAAATAAATATAGGACATTATTCTCCACTTTTCATTTTTTTACACGTACTTATAGACCGTTCTCCCAAAATTGATTAAAACGTAAAATACCATAAAGTTATCCGGTTCAGGTCAGCGTGGGGGATTTTACCGTGAGGGCAGCTTTCACCGTGATCCGAGACCGCAAGCTCGCAAAGCGCAATCTATAATCTGAGGTCGAAAGGGCGAGATGCAAACTCGCAAAGCGAGTTTTTCCACTGTGAGCGGAACGAAGCACCACGTAATCCGGGACATACGACTGAGGTGCAAACAAATTCTACTATTATATTTCTTATACGCAGGCAGCTGTTCAGCGCCTTCGTGAGTAGACCAATTTTCCAAACAGTAGGTTGAAACATTAAAAAATATTAACTTAATTTTAGAAATTCGTATTAAAAACGTATTTTAGAAATTATTTAGTACGCGTTTGGAGGCAGTAAGGGAGATTGCGTGCGAAGCACGCACCTACCTCTCTTAGTGGTATATAAAATTATCAAAACAATTTCGTAATACACGAATAATTTTCAGTGCATATAATTATAGTTACTTCCTCATACTTGTTATACAAGACGCCATTTTCTTACTTTTAAAACATAACTAATAAAGGTTCTCAGATTTTCGAAACCTTAATCAGTCGGAATACAATGCTGAACACTTGGAAGAGCTCTTTCCGCAGGTGATGTTGGGTCACCTTTAACCTCTCGCCGGAAACCAAACAAAGTAATTTAGCTCGTGTATCAATCAGTTATCTTATCTACCGCTGGCAACATTATGAGGGTAGTTACCCTCAGACCACCCTGTAACCACTTCCTTCCTCTTGTGTTACCTCTGATATCTAGACCGTTATCCCCCTCCCCAAATCCCTAACGAAGTAATTAACAAACAAATCACAGTCTGTTGACATTTTTCGGTAGATTGTCAGAAAGGGTTTCGTTATCATGATACGGTTATCACAAGCAGCTTCTGATCCTAGGTCGACTTCGCGAGTTTGTCCACTGTAAGCAAAGCGAAGCAGTCTATAATATGAGGCCGCAAGATCCAGGTTGCGAAAAGCGGAATGAAGCGGGGCGTAAACCGAGGCTAGAGACTGAGGTACAAACAAATTTTACTAATATATTTCGTACACGCAGACAGCTATTCAGCGCCAATTTCCTAACTAGTTGGTTGAAACCCTAAAATATATAAACTTAATTTTGGAAATTCGCTCAACTCACCTCAGCAGTTCAACTGCGTGATCAATTTATTTTTAACTGTAAATTTTGCTAATATCTTCAATAAATAATCTATAGAAACAACAATCTTCCTGATTTCCTTTTTAAAGTAATTCAACTGAATATCATTATGTACTTTATCTAATTTATAAACAAAAATTGTAAATAGAATTTTGTTGAATAAACATTTTTGTAATCTACGAAGTATAGTTTATACGTATATGAACAACTTCCGCCAGTTTGGACAACAAATAGCTGTTTGGAGCTGATCCGTCTTCACCCCAAAATTGTCCTGTAATGAAACAAAATCTGTACAGCTGAACTTTTTCAATAGTAAAGTGAAAACGTCCAACGCATGAAGTGATATTTGATATACAGTCTCAAGATATCCACGTGGTTGTGAACAGTTATGAAATATAACTCCAGTGGAAGGTTTTAGAGGGTTAATGGCTCGTAAGGTTTCATGGCTCAGTGAACTGAAGGAAAGGCGTGGAGATGACAAGTAGATGTATTAAAGCTACACAAATCACAGGAATGTGCTCTGATACTACTATTAGAGTATTAACCTTATAAAGTCATCGCTTTCTAACAGGAGTATTGAGTTACTCAATAAACAAAGCCGACTCCTACCTCCGAATTTACTATTTCACAATTTATTATAGGCTAATCATACAGTGTTCAATAATTTCTCTTGTGTAAAGGTTCGGTACTATAAAAATACTAAAGAGGAAAGAATACTTATCCAGAGAGCCTTGCTAAGCTAGACGCTTTGTGACTTCGCTGGTTGCCCCAGACGTCCGATTTTGTTATTTGATTGATTATAAACAGAGAGTATTAAGGCTCATCTTTACCTTGAAGAAAACTCCCGAGTGTATTTATGATTTCAATGCAAAAGGCCTGACTCAAGCCGCAAAATCGTTAAAACATGCATTCGTAATACCGTGCTTCGGATTCTATTTATAAATTGATAATCTGGGAAACTACTTTAAGTTATAAAGAAGGCTTTATATTTTTTACGTGTTACCTTAAAATATGGAAATTATTGCTTAAAACTCCCAAAAAATGCGTTAAAAATAATCGATTTTTACTAATTTAAACTGTTGATTAAAAGGAGTTGCCGACGATTTCTTTCAATTATGAGGTATAAGACAAAAGCACAAAGCCTTTAAGAACAATTTAAGATGTTTCACAACTTTTTAGATTGAAAAACGGCGTCCGAAACCCGGTAATACGAAGTGCATATTTTCGCTGTTTTACGCAAGGTATAGAAGACCCTTAATTAATCTAGTTGTATTTATAAATTCTCTTGTCTTCTACGTTCTATGATAACAACAATAATCAACAACACCAACTGACAGTGTTGCCAGATGTACTAACAATAGTCATGAAAGCGAACTGACAATGAGGGCAGATCTATCGGTTCGTGTGGCGTTTCCAGTGACGGTTTTGCGGGTCGTGTTACCCACGGCTCAATCATAGTCTACGTTAGCAACATTATTTCTGGTACTAAAGTAAACAAAGTGCTTCCTTTTCTATTGCAAGTCCTTCTTATGAAACCAACCTAAACACCAAAAGTTTGAGATCTCAGTATTTCTGGTGGCAAAATAAACAATGTGCTTCCTATTTATAGAACTCGTTACTAAATAAACTTAAAAACTTTAACCAGAAGCTCTTTTAGATTTTGATTTGTTATTTATAAATTCTCTTGTCTTCTATGATAATAACAATAATCATAAAAGCTAACTGACAGTGTTGCTAAATCTATCAGTTCGTGGGTCACTTTCGCGTGTTGATTTAAGGAGGGTTACCCACGGTTCAATCATAATATACGTTAATAGTTGTATTATTCTTTTAAAATTATAATGTTTTACATACAATTGACGTTTTTTCATAAAATTATACTCGTGACGGTTTTGCGTGTCGATTTATGGAATTTTATATTATGACAAAAGTGCGACTAAAAGAACTGGGCGATCCTGGCTAAAACCGAGATAACGTTGCAAATTCAATGATAGGGTGGGGTGTCGTCTATTTACGGTAGAGTATCTGCATAATGTGGCAAACAGCTCACTTGTTTGGTTTTGTATCAAACGCGTCATGCTTGTCTTATTCCAATAAGAAATATTTGTATACCAAATTAAATCATTCAATTGGGTTTGCTCGTTTGCTGTTATTAATCAAAAATCAATTTATACAGCTTAGTTTTTACCTTTTCATCTCCAATAATTGATTCCTTGCCCAAGGTGTAAACCACTTTAAATACAAATATTTGCCTTATTGGAACTTAGAAGCGTTTAGTGACGTAAGATCTATGAAACAATAGTGCTCTCAGTCGTAAATAAACTACACGCGTGATATTTCCGTAATTATTAAACCATTGTCAAGCAATTAGGTAATATTAAGATAAGGAATAATGTAACAGCTTTAGGTAATTCTTTATCACTTCGAATTGTCATTGATATTTCGCAAACATTACGGCTTACTGGTAAATTGGGTTTTCACTTAAATTAGAGTTTACTCTGTGATTATTCCGTAATGAATGTTTAAACAAATATGTAGTTATCTAAACGACAACTCGTGGTGATAATGATTACAAAAAGCTGTTACATTACTCGGTATCTTAATATTACATAATTGTTTAACAATGGTCTAATAATTTAAGTAATTTTCTGAATGATATACAGCGTCGTGGATATTACGCGGATAAACTTTGAACTTCAAGGAATGACACAAACATTTCAATTTAAAAAGTTTTACTTTCTTGAGAAGGGAGTCTATTATTGGGAATAATAATAATAATAGTAGTATATTTCATCATCATTTTTTGAGGTAAAAATTGACGAGTGAAAAAACAAACTATTATGCGGTTGTGTGAGAAACTAGAAATTATATAATAATTATATGTAAGTAGGAAAGTACGGTAGGATATAAATACAGAGTGTTTTGCGAGAGGTTGGGACTACTTAAGCAGATGATAGGAGACCTAAGAAAAAGTAAATTATTCATAATATTACCATAGGTCAGGAAAAGCTTAGTTCTGCAGATATCCGCCATTTTGTGTTTTCTTACAAAATAATTCATATCTAGAGAAATGTTTGACCGATTGAGTTCAAACTTGGCACAAAGTTTAACCTAACAATGATCTATTTTAAGAAAAATAACCGATTATATCCAATCATGCGTTTCAAAATTACTTCAGTTTGAAAATTAATTTCAAACCTAAATTACTCAAAAACCGAAATTTCCAAACAACCGCCGTTTTGAAACGCATGATTGGATATAATAAATTATTTTTCTTAAACTAGATCATTATTAGGTAAAAATGCATGCCTAGTTTGAACTCAATCGGTAAAACATTTCTCTAGATATGAATTATTTACTAAAAAACAAAATGGCGGATATCTGAAAACGTAGCTTTTCCGGACGGACTTTTGTTCATATTAAGAAAAAATCTTGCTTTTTGTTATCATCTCCTGAAGTTGTACCAACCTCTCGCGAAACACTCTGTATATATACAAATTTAATGACACCCTAAAACTTGTTCTGAGTACCATGATCAGTGCTCATTGACCACTCCCGACCTTAGGTCTTACCATAAGAGTCACTGTCCTATGCATTTCTTTCCTATAAAAATTCGCTAGTATTTATATTGTAAACGGTCCTTACACAACAACAAAACTTAAAAAATTGGTAGATGGTTCTGAAACGCACTGTTACATATTATACATATTATATAGACTAAACATTATTTTAATTACAATCGTAAATGGTGCTTCGGATATCGTTGGTATAAAACAACCTTCCTTCGATGTTATGATTTATATTTAACGATTTATCCAGACAAATTTAAAAAGGATCCAAAAACAATCATATTATGAAAAAGCACAATAGTACTTTGCCTTTACCGCTCAGGCGGAAGTGCATAACAATTTTCATCGAAATCGGAATAAACCTTTTTGAGTTAAATCGTTACTTTATCTTTAACTAAAACAAATAATATTTACTAAACAAAATACTTTTAGGGTCTATTGTTTTTTTAATGTTTTTTTCACAATGTTTGTAAAACCATTTAAAAGTTATTAAGAAGTAAAAGTTGGCTCAGCTTAGGACCAAATTATGACATCTGTTACTTTGAAATTACAATGTTAAACTCTTGGTCTGGTAGAAACCTGTCCTTAATCTATAATATAGAATCAGATATTCGCGACGCGCATAACACTAAATACGCAGTCTATTAGTAGAATGGTCGCGTGATATAACACTGCCGACTAGATAATGTACCGCATCCTTCGTCTCATTGATCCCACGGCCTCTATAATAAAGACACTTGCTTCTATTCTCTTTATCAAAGCGGTTCTTTAAGTGATAAAGGTTGTACCCCTGCACTTAGAGAAAAGAAATTATTCAGATCGCTAGTTTTTTACGTTCCGTTCTTTCAATTGACGGGTCTGACTTTGATCTGAAAAAATTATTAAACTTCTTCGAAAATCTACAATTTTTACTAAAACGTAAATGAATTGTCTACTTGCCTTGTCAGTTGCCAGACATAATAGGTCCGTGAACACTTTTTAACGGAACATAAGTTATATCAAAATATGTTTTCAAGAGACTGTTCACACTGCCACAAACTCTTTCCAATTAATTCCACTACAACATCTAAATTTGATTCTGGCTCTTAAATTATTGCTCTAACTGAGTCAGATTTCACGTATTTTTAACTCAATGCGGTAAATTTAAATTACCGCATAAATTTCCTAAAAACGTGTTCACTGTTAGAAAAAAATACGATAAACCTTTCGACACGAACATGGGCAATATACGGCCCCACATGCTAATATTTTTTTTTTTTGAAATGATGTTATGTGTTTTGGCGGTATTTTATTAATTAATTATTCGTGGAATTTTTGGAATAGAGGGAGAAATAGTGTTAATAGAACATTTTCGGGATAATTTATTTCTTGCTAAAATTTTTTTGGGAATGATGTTATTTGTTTTGGCGGTATTTTATTAATAAATTATTCGTGGAATTTTTGGAATAGAGGGAGGAATAGTGTTAAAAGAATGTTTTCAGGATAATTTATTTCCTGCTAATATTTTTGTGGAAATGATGTTATGTGTTTGGGCGGTATTTTATTAATTAATTATTCGTGGAATTTTTGTATTAGAGGGGAGAATAGTGTTAAAAGAATATTTTCAGGATAATTTATTTCCAAATAATTCTGACGGCAAGAGTTCCGTATCACTTTCATCCCGAAAGTTTTACATAAATAATGTTAATAATAATCATATGTTCAGTATAGTAAACTAATGATCTAACGAATGACAATAATCATGGTAAAATTCAATGAAAGACGGTGGTGGCTCCCAAACGCAGAATTACCGAACAGCGGTAGAACGATTTTTTCACAAATTTTAGATTAGCCAATTTTTCTGCAAAGAATAAGAGTTCTTAACAATTCTAATTTGTTATACAATTTAACTGCAGAACTTTAAAAAGTAGAAAGAGGACAGGGTGTCTTACAAAAGTTTTTGAGATACAGTATTTTTAAAACTACACGTCAACAAATGTATAAAATTTGTTTCTGAAATTATTTAGTAAAGCCGCTTCAAAGAATACCCCAATCAGCATTACATAAAATATTGATTTTTAACAATACCACATTTTGCTCACCCTCTCCCTAATTTCATGTGGACTATTTGTTGAGTTTTGTATATTGGAATATTTAGAGTTAAGCATGCTTAAAAATTATAATTAATGTCATTATGGTGCAATAAAATATCTTCTGTAACAGACTGATGAACGGACGAACGAGTTCCCAATTTTTCTTTTCAAGGTAGGAATCCTATCAATGAATCCACGAGTTTGCTTAAAGTAATATAATAACTATACATAATTTTGATATTTTTTGAAAGAATAGTAGATTTTGGTGTCTTCTGGATAGAAAACAATAAACATCTTCTATCCACTCGTTAAATTCATAATATTAGACAATATGAATTGCAGCAACTTCGAAATTACAGTTTATGAATTAACCCCAGTTATCTTTTCCATTTGATGAACACTATTATTGACATGTTTTATATAAGTGCACGCTGTACTTGAGGTCCATATGTTAACAAACAACAAATTTTAAATACACTGTTAATAGAACCATTATCGTAATATTTAGATTGGCTATCGTTTAACGTGCAAAACGAATTATAGCTCAAGCAATGGAGATAGTGAGAGGCAATTAACTTTAGTATTTTAAAAATATGATAGTTTTAAAATTTATTTTAGAACCGATGTCATTGACTGAATTTAGAGTCTAAAATGTTCTTAGTTCGATTGTTAGACTGTCTATTCGGGGTTACTTCGACGCGTGGAATGGAATTTTGCCATCGCGACTACTGCGTCTAGATACACGGTTTGTTTACGCGGATTTTCTTAGAAGAGTGCATTCAGGAATAGAAAGTGTGTACTAAAATAAATTTCTCACAAATGTTTGCAATTAATTGCCATTCTCTTTTACGTACAACCCATCTTCCTCTTTGCGTCTCCGTTCCTCCTCTGAGTTTCTCTTTCGCAGCAAAATCAAGTAGTTCGTCTCTCTTTCTCCCCTTTCGTTTCATCATTCTATCTCTCTTCGTCTGTCTAAATCTCTCTTTTTGTTCCTCTCCTTTTTTATCTTTCCTTTTTTACTTTCTCTCTGTATCTATCGTTCTATATTTATCTGTTTCACTTCAATTCCTCTATCGTTGATCTAATACCGCTCCAAATTAAAGACTTTTTGTTTAGTTATTCTATTTGTATCTCCGTCTCTTCGTATCCCTCCTTCTCTCCCTCCCTCCCATTTCTCTCTCATGGTGTGCATGTCTCTCTCTCTCTCTCGCTCTCTCCGACCTAACTTCACAAAAAAAGACTCCTTATGGAATTCGCTCTCTTTCTCTCTCCTTAGTTGCCTCCCTCTCGTTTCGTACCTCTCGTTCTTATCAATCTGTTTATCATCACTATTTCTCTCTTAGACCTAATTTCGCCCAAAAATGAATAACGTTCGTTTAGTAACTTTCTCCCTCTCTCATTCTTACTTCCCTTTCTCGATATCTTTCGTCACTTTGTTATCTTTTCTCCCTCCTTCTGTCTCTCGTCCTGTGACCTAATTTCGATCAAAATAAAGACAATCATTCTCTCAGTTATTCTCACTCCACCTCATCTCTCTTTCTCCGACCTAACCTCTTCCTAAAGTAATAGTAAAGTCATTTCTTCAATCATCCTCCCTCCTCTTTTCTCATACCTATCTGTTTTTCTTCCGTTTGTATGTGGTAACTGATGCAACATATTTAAAACACTCTTTAGGACGTATACCGACACCGCTTTACAAAACTGTTGTGCTAAAGTTTTGTTAACGCACCAAGCCTTGACAACTAACAGCACGCTCTGTCGACGACGATCAGGAACTACGTCACGAAATTACTTCAGTTTATCATTATTTTCCACTATTACGTGTTGTGTTCATTGAGTTCAGATGTGGACGTCACAAATTTCACTTTCAGCTGACCTCTGTGTGACCATCTCGTATTGCCAACTGCAACTTGGCAGTAATAAAGTAAATAGATGAGGCGAAAACACTTGTATTAAATAAAATTACAGTCTTACGTTACCTTGTTAAGTGGAAAGAAGTAATTGCAGGCTTGTGATTGGTTTAAAATATAGTAATCTGAGGCTATTATCGAAATTACTTGTGATTTACATTTCGTAATAGTAATGCCGTGAGAATTCAGAGAGCAGTAGTTCCGCTTTAATGGTTTTACTTTAACGAGAACCTGTCTTGTGTTGTTGGCACCTTTGCTTTTAATTGACAGGACACAGGTGGTCATATGATTTAAATCTATAACCAAAACAAATCAGATGAAAATTGGTTAAACAACTCGACTTCCTTTTGCTGCCTTTGAATAGGCCCCGCAACATAAATTATTCTCATTTTTAATCATAATCTTAAAATCGGATTTAGATTAAATTTATAATATATAAGTTATTATATAATGATGGAAAGGTTTTATGTTTATCGCGATTAACACACAAACTACTTGTCCAATTCTGATCAAACTTGGGGGGGGGGGGGGGGTACTTATTTTAAACACTGGTGAAGACTTGAACGTCTGCTATTAAATAATAACATACGTCTGCTAGTAAATAATAATATAACAAGTAGGTCTCAAGTCTAAAACAAATTGGTAGAAGGAAGGGGAAACTAAGGTAAATAGAGATGCATTTGTTGAACACATTTTTTTTAAACTTGGTTACGTTGATCAAGTGAAATCCAAATAGGGTAAGACATAGTGAAAATTTGGATGTTACGTTCGCCCCCAATGCCCCCCAACCATACAATACGCTTTGACTTGTACTTGGCAAAGTCGTGTGTTCGAAATTAATTATAACATTTACAAGTGGATTACTAATGTAATGGGTTTTTAATGGTTTTTATTACAATAAAGATTAAAACCATAATATTACAATCAAATAATTAACTGAAAGAAGTTCACTGTTCAAAAAAGGTAGACAATTTCATAAAATACTGTTTCTTGTTTTATCGGACGCGACTGTACATTACAACACGGGAGAATCCGAGTTCACGCGGAATCGCACGAAAGTGTCGAAATCTGCACTAGGCCGACCTTCAGAAAGTTAAAACGGGGCATTTCTAAACAGTAAATTAGTTTCATGTAAAATACTCACTTCTTTGTCTTCTATGAGAGTCACGACTCTTCCAGGCTGTAACAGAAATATTATTTCATTACACATTGTGTTTACAATATTGTATACATTGTACAGGGTGTTTCGGAACTCTCGGTCAATACTGTATTTGTATTGTTAAAGACAATTCACAATACTTACAATTATAAACAAAATTCAAACCAATTCATTGATAATCGCATAGGTTTATGACAGATTATTATTATTTCTGTGTCTAAAATGTTGGATTCGATTCAGTGAGGCATTCTCTCAGAATATCTATTGTTTCGTGAATGGGTATGTTAGTGTAAAGATTAACAATATCAAAGATTCGATTTTTTAATTTGGTTGCAAAATTATTTCATTGATTTTATTTACAAATTCGATGCTGTTGCGTATAATTAAAGCTAGTTTTTTGGCAGTCTTGTGTCAGAAAATTACGAGTCTATGAATTCAGTTTGGAATAATATATGTTGAACTATTTTACAGAAATCGGAGGAAGCAGAGTGGTCGCGAGTCGCGAGGCAACCAAGGCTACCTTGCGCTGTCAAGTTTGCTACCTACAACTCAGGCTGAGCAGATTCGAACCTCGTCATTGATTTTATCTACTTTGTACGTTGTAAAATGTAATTATTTTACATTATTTCATGACAAAACTAAATTCTACGGATAGATATCTTTGACATTATATCTTCGTAAAATTTTCCGTACTTATTGTCTTTCGTAATCAGAATGTACATTAAAAGATTCGTATCTTGATAATTCGGAGAATGTTATCTGTTCGATGTATTTTGTTGAAGTGCAATAAACTGACGTTGGCCAATTATTTGTTATATTGCTTGCTAAATATCCGGGCTTAGCTACTGGATTACAGAACATTAGCTATTCTAAATATACTCGTTTTGGTAGCGGGTATTCCGTAATTTAAAGTGTATTTATGTATAACGAGGACTCCGCTCCATTCTCGCTTTGCTCACGAAATACCGCGGCGAAGTAAATGCAAATAGATTATTGTATACTCTGATATTTTAAAGGAAATGACGATTGATTAGGACAGAGGCACTTGATCAGGGTTACTTGATGGTGGGGGTTACTGTTGACTTGGATGCATGGATCTGAGTGTTTACGTGAATGTAAGGTATTTGTTTACATAATAGAGAAATAGAAATAATATAGCCTATATATGTTTCACGAACGTAAATTTTGGTTTAGGATAAAATAATTTTATATTACTTATTTTTTCATTGTTTTATAACTTTTTTCTGTTTTGCTTATCACCAATGGTCTAATAAATTATTTCGACTTTGATTTATCTATGAAAAGTAAATTATTAAAAGTAATAAGTAAATAATGTAATTACGTTTGTGGGATAATATCAAAATTGTCACCAGGAAGAAAATAAATCCCGACATTTCATAAAACATAACAGCCAATGAGACTCTTGAATGTAAATAAATGCGAGTTATTGCATAGTAATTGTTTGCAATGCACTGTTTTCGAAATTGATTTTCTCTTGAAGTTTAGCATTGAAATCATGTATCTTCCTACTTAAAAAAATATATTCAAGATCGTGGACCAAATTTAAAAATTCAGCATACAATTATTGTTTGTCATGGTGAACATACCGCACTTAATTTTTCCTTTATTTTTTAAATATTAAGTTGTTCGTATAATGTTCTTCACCCACCTGTATATTTGCATTCAAATATTTATCATCGTTTATACTAGGAACAATTTACGTGATTTTTCCATCTTCAAATACTAACTAAACTTCAAGATCAAGTTAAAATAAGAATAGACCTATACGTTACAACCTTATATCTTGTAGATAACCTGTTGGCACTAAAACTGTAGATAGAATCTTAGTTGATAAAAAGATGACCTTTTCTGCGTGCTAAAACGTTGTATGTATCGCGAAACTAATTTTCCGCGTTCCTTGTTTACCGCGAGGTCAGATATTTTTAATTTTTGGCGTCTGTCAAGGCTGTATCTGTTTAAACGCAGAAACTATATATCTGCACAGTCAAGCATGTACGCCAATCAGTATCAAAATCTGAACAATTAGCTTTGATAAGCGATAAAACTTGCTCGTTGAACTCTCCTGACCTTGTTTGCAATTCGTAGATCGGCGAACCGCTCAGAGCTATCTGTGAAACATCATATTTACTTTTTTAGGTTGGATTAAAAAAGACAAGGGAGTAGCTTACAAACCCAGATGGCAAACAACGAAGCTGCTGAACGTTGGAAGATCTGAGGGTAGCGAGTAAGTTGACGCGGTAACTGATAACACCAACGCTTTTCAAAGATAAATAATATAATCTTTAAGGCTCGTTAGACCTAACGGCCATTTTGGATTTCAACGCCCATAAGAGCAATTTTAAACGCGTAACAATAATTATTCTGAATATCTAATTTTAAAAGTTGGGACAGTCCGTATGTGGGTGGTTATGTTTTTAGTTTTTTAAATTGGATTTTAACAAAATTAATTTTTTAATAACGCAAATATAAAAAATGTAAAAAGATTACCACATTCAAAATATAATATCTTTCAAGTGAGAGTGATTTAAAAAAATATGGATTAGCCTAGTTATGACGAAACATTTGCTTTATTTTGGAAGCGTGATTGTATATTATTTTTATAAACGTCATTATCATTAATTATTTTTAAATACAAAAAGGCAATTTATGTTTTTATCGGAAACCACTTCGTTCTCTTGCTCACGTGAAGGTTTCGCGAGTCGGTTTTTCGCGAGGGTTACCCCAGGCTGTCATGTTGTTTGATGATATATGAAGTGAAAACTACATTTATTACTTGGGTGTTACAAAAAACAAGTAAATAAATAAATTAATAAATCTCCACGGTTTCATTTATAAGAACTTCGCCATTTCAACCTAATGTTACTGCCGTGTACACGCAGAACTCTGATCGGTTCTTTCAAGGTCGGCCCCTTATTATATCCATCCCGTTCAACTTAAAACATATTACGTCAAGAAGTACATCTCGCATGTAATAAAACCTCAACAAAAACAAAACGGTTAACAAAAAACATAAACCCTGACGTGACGGACTTGTTTACAAAAATAGCAAACGACCAAGATGTGTTGCTCTGACAGAGTCGGTGAATTCCAACACCAAACTAGTTTGGTCGGGTTCGCATAATTTGTGCGTTAAAAATTTCGATTTGATAAAAACAAGGAACGGATTTTGACGATTTAGTAAATAGTTTTGAGTAAGAAATCAAAATACTGTAAGCTACCTACCTATATCGAGTGATGAAGTTTGTGTGCTTAAACATATTCTATGATGATGATCTAAAAACTACTTTTATTATTTGTGTATTACAGAAAAAAAAGAAAAAGAAAAAAAAAAACATACTTAATTTATATTGAATTTATAACTTTGTAATCCACATTTACAGAAGATAAATTTAAATTAAGTGGAAACTGTGAACTCGCTGCTCATTTATTATGTTTGATCAAAAGTGGTTTTTTGATCAAGTTTAGTGGTTTGATCAAGACCCTTTATCACTTAATATATCTAAAACTAGTTCCTTTCTTATCATTAAGGGTAAAAGCAGATTTAAACGATAATAGCTTAAAATTGCACGTTCGTGGCCATTACCATAATAATAATACATATTTGTGTGGAAACATAGAGTCCTATAACTATCTAGGAGTAATGTTCCATAAGAAAATGAAATAAGGGACTGAACAGGTCAAGGTTTTAAAAAAAAAACTAGAAAATAATTATTTATGTTTCTAGACACGAATTAAAACTCGCGAACTATGCATATTGCCAGTCTTTACTTATGGGGGTTGGGGGATACGCTTGGGGCGGGGCTTTCAGTTCGATTCTTGAACCACTTAATTTAATTCAGAAAGCAATATTAAAAACAGCGTTAAAAAAGAGCCGTAGTTTGTCCTCAAACGCAGTTTTTGATATGTTTAAAGTACTGAGTGTAAGGCAATTATTGTTTTTAAGAACTCTGGCAATTTAAATATTTCAAAATTACAATAACATTTTCGTAAAAGTTGATCATGAACATTTAAAGCCTTCTTTAGGATAAGGTCTAACAAGTTAATTACGTTTTCTGTCATTAACTCTCGTTATATATAGCACACGTTTTTAATCAAAATTTTCCGGGAAAGCAAAGTTTGTTTAAAAATTATAAGTTAAATAAACGATATGTATATGAAAAAAAAACTCCAATCTAAAGAGTATAACTACAAATTTGGAGAGCAATATAGTGAAATTATAAATTATTTAAAAATAAGTTCACGGCTGTACAAAGTTTTTCGTTGTAAATAGATCCCTCATCTGATTGAAGGCGTTCAGTGTTTATACAATAATCAGTTTACTTCAACATTCCTAAACGTTATTTCCATTTCCCAGAGGTATTTACATTTCATCTGATTGATACTTTGAAACAATTTGCAGTTCAAGGACTAAATTGTAGGTTAGGTTTTCATTTACGTGTCATGCTGGATCTTTGTAGCCTGCATTATAACTTCTACTGTATCCTAAACTTTTTATTTAGATATTTTTCAATATTATTTGCTTTCTTTGCTGCATGGTTATGGTTTTATTAAAATCATTTTTAAATATATGGGTATAACTAACAATGGGGTTGACGTACGAAAGTTGATAGTTTTCCTGAATTATATATTTGAGTGTTTAATTTAATTCTGGTGTAGTGTTCATTTTTCTTACCAGTTGAAGAAAGAGCTAAAAAGCTAAAATAGACCTATTTTTTTAAAATTTGTCAAAACTGTAAAACATTTTCTTTTCTTTAGAACGAACATTTTGCCTTCTTAACGCAAACTCGACCGTTTGGATCAGCTATTTTTACAAATATTTTATGATATTCACGAAAGCTTTGCCAAAATCAAATCTCCCGCAGGGTGGAGCTTCCGATCAGACGCCTGAATTGGCACTTAAGCCCCCCCCCCCCCCCAGAGCCGATAACCTTGAGTGTATTTATATTCGCACATTGTCTGCCTCTACACAGCGTGAATTATGTCTAATTTCACCGACGCAATGAACCAACCTGACGCCAAGAGAAGGCGTCGTTTTTTTAAATATATTTTTAGTTTTGAAGTTAATTTAAGTAGACGAAGTGGAAGCGATTGTGCCAGAAGTGACGTTTGCGACGTGTTGGTAGAAAAGCTATTAAAAGTAGGTGATGGGCAAATTGCATATGACGTCGGTTAAATTTTACGGCCTAATTTAAGTTTCAATTTTAACGACGTCTCGAATACTATTTTAACCGACATATTTGTAATTAAAATTGGTGCATATTTTCTCCCTTTCTCTCTAATTGTTTCATACGTTATATCTCCCTCCTTTTTACTTTTTCGAATGAATTTAAAGTGTACATAAAGAATTGTAATCTGAAAACATGGATCTCAACTTTTTGATTTCGAAGATTTAGACTTCCCTGCTCTATGTATGAAAAAAAGTTTTTATGTTTGACTGTCCTTATCTGAAGACGTAAACAGGTTGTGAGGATAACTCACAGGCGTAACAAGCTAATTTGATGAAATTTTGCGTGTAAGTTCTTTATAGGCCTACTTAAAGTGTAGATCTCTAACAACTTTTATTAGACAGAATCTTATTTTGTTCGAATACATTTTTCGATTTCTAGTTTTCTTTGTTTGTAAATTGCAATACATAATAAGCTCTTTTCAAAACTCTCTATTCTATTTCATTTTTTTTTTATGATCGGTAATGATTTTTTCTATTATATTCTATAATGTTTTCGTTTTCTCTTTTGTGTTACTTTTTATTCTTTTTTATGTTCATTTTATCCATATTACCAAAGTACAAATTTTAATTATTAAAACTATATAATTATGTCGTTTGTTAAGGTAGAATAACTGATAGATTTGGCCATTATCGCCCAAAGGTTGTACTGGTCTTTTTCAGCAAGAAATAACTATGAACGTAACACCAAGGTTTACGATACTAGTACAAATTGGTATATATATTTTGAAAATTTCGGTCCGGTAGTTATTCTGTTAGTTAAAAGTAGCTACCACTGCATGGCAGAAAACATAATTTCTAAAGAAGGGTCATTCCGTTCTCAAAGCAATTAACTAATATAACTATGTTAGGAAATAAACTAAACGAAAAGGTAGCCTAGTTAAAAGGCAAATCTACTATCAACAAATAGAAAATCGATATGAACTGCATTTTAGTGGCAGAGTGTGTAGAACACAATTCACTGAAAAGGATCTAATGGTAAATCTTTTAGTATGTTAGACGTACCCTGTGTTTTTTCTTTTAGATCTAACCTCAAATTAATGTTACCTATATAATCGATATATAATTGTCGGTCAGGAAGTAAAACGTCAAAACAAATGCAAACTGTGGCATTGAATGCTGAAGGCAAGGAGAACATATAAGGTACAGTCAACCTCGAGATTGATTGGATCACTTTCTTCACGACCGCTTTGGGAAAAACTAGACGGCAAATGCTGATGAGGTTTGATAGAAATTTAAAACCAGATACTGTATAACAATTGTTTGACTAGATTAGACTTAACTGAAAAAACATCAACAACGCATACTTGTTTAAGCGGAATCAATCAGGCGATGTCGCTGTGGACTGTTGGACTTCTTGAAACTTAAAGTTATATCTGAAATGCAGATTAGTAAGACCTACGAATCTACCAATTTTATTTGATATCTCAAAGGAGGGAAAATTTTTTCGTTAAACACACATACAGACGGACAACTAAGAAAGGTAGGACTATACATTGGTAGTGAATCTAGTTTGTTTTAATTATGTAATAACCTGGTGTAGTTTGGGTCAGTTATTAAGGTAGGCGATCGTTTGTGACGTAATTCGTGTAGTAGATAAAAGAGTTCATTAAATTATACATGAATTCAACCTTTGATTGAATTTGTATATGTCTATAATAATTTATGTTACTTGATATTTAATATACGACCTTTTCATTTACATGAGACATCTTTACACATATAAGAAATTCGAAAATAAATACAGTTATTATTAAATTGTTGGTTTTGAATTACCCCCATTCTACTGCCTAAAATCTGATCCGTTACAAACATTTCATATATTAAAGAAATATTAACATAAACGTTACTGATCAAACACAGCCTACAAAAGCCACCAGGCACATAGGCCATTGCCATTACTTTTCGGCATTGTTATAGGCATTAGCATTTGGCACGACGATAGGCCTAACACATGTTTAGCGTTAAACATATCCAAGGTCGACCTTTGTTAAACGCTTTTAAGATATTAAATTCTGACACTTGTTATTCAGATTTGTCATGTTGGCAACGCGTGATAAATGGAGGGAAATTTAATGTTGTTGACCCGACTGTTTGTACCGTGTCCAATGCGTGGTGTGAATTATAAATGCGTAAATGCAGAATAATTTTATACATTCATACTTTTTCAATTACTTCCTAAGTGTAATTTAAGTGGAGCGATTTAAAATCGTGTTATTTCTATAAGTTGAAAAAACTAGTTTTATGTGGTAAGAGGTTTCACATTTGGGCTTCAGGGCAGGGTGTAAGTCGAAATGGGGCAAATGGTAGAGTGATGTACCATTTTATAGGACTTGAAGGGACGAAGAGGAAATTTTGTTTTTACTATTTAATTTTAAAACTTCTTGACAGATTTCAATAAAATTTTGATCTGTTAAACACTGCCTTCCGAGTAACATTCCCCCATCTTGATTTTTCAAAATTATAACGTGCATTGATTGACAAAGATATATAAACATTGTTTATGTACATAGTTCTGTAAAGTGCATAAAAGTGAAAGTTTTGCATGATATTTTAACTGCTTACGTTATAATTTTACAGTTTTCAATAATATGACTTAATTAATTTAGCTTTATCTATAATAATTCCGTCTAATAATCATGAAGCAAATCAGCTTTGGTCTACTTTAGGCCTGTTCTTGTTGGTCCGTGATAAGAAGAAAGAAAGCGGGAGATCTCGTTTCCATGGTAACCTTTATCGTAAATCAGCTGTGAGGCAGATTATATTATCAGTCCGTGAGAAATGGTCAAACAACTTTTGACAAATACAGATTAAACTCCAACCGCTTTTTGGTTAATTTACTTTAGTATTTGTACGAAATTAAATTTATTTTAAGGTCTCAAAGTTCGTGATATACAGTCGTAATAGATAAGATTATCTAATCAAGGAAGGTTAATTAGACTGCAGGGAATAACCGACTGAATGAAATTTACAAAATATAGTCAATTATTAAAATTATTTTCTTTAATAGTCATTGTTAGACCTATTATTGTTACCGGCCCCTTCAACGTCTTTACCTGCCTACTTTCTCGTTTACCCACGTGAGCTTTGTACAGCAACAGGTGCAAACCCCCTCCCCAGTTTAGCAATTGTTGTCAGTCTATTGTCATTTTCTTCCAATAAATCACATAACAATTTTGCTTCAAAAGTGCATATTGTTTATACAAAATATACAATATAATATGGCCAATCAATTAATATTTTTCGAAGCCCTATTTTGAAAGTAATTATCATATTTTTATAAATAATAATTCAACTGTGTTTAAATATACTGTAAGCTTATCCTAATGTGCTTTATTAGTTTGAAATTATTATTAAATTTAGCGAATTATTTACGTTATAAAACATTAAAGTAGGCAAATGATTGACCTCATTACGAATTAAAGTGAGTGAAGGTTGTATATACTTACACTGGATTGACATTTCTATGGATGTAGAACGAATTAAATTGGGCGAGTGATAAACCTAAATATAGTTTGTTTACGATATTTAAATAATGCACAAATTTAGTGTAGAATGACAGTAAATTTTTGTGGTAAATTAAAACAAAACAAAATTTGTTTTTACAGATGTTAACTAGAAAATGGATTGTAAATTACCTAATATTGAACAGATTTGATTTAAAATTAAGTAAAATATACTCACTTTTCCCTCCACTCCTCTGTGCGTCGTGTTTCCCTGCCAAAATTTTCTCGCGAATCCTGTAACGTATCCGGTCGCGGAATCGTCGAACTCGAACCCAGGATGCCAGCACAGGGAACCGTATCCGAAAACCCACAACGAAGTTTCCTGTTCCATTTTGAAGAACAAACGTTCAACACCGGGTCCGGTCGCGGTTCACTAAAAAAAGAACAAGTAACTTTGGCACACTGATATTCGAACAGCTGTTCGGCACACACGCGCCACTAGCGGGCCCTCGTTGAACGTAAACTGAACAGGCCTAGTCAAGTAGACGCTACGGTTAGATTGGAAGGCTGACGCAACTTGTACTGTGTTTTCGTGGTTACTTCTTCAACCTATTGATCTCAATAAGCAACGGTTTCCGTATACCGGTATTTGTATAGTTCACGTGCGATGAGGAAAATGAATTATTATGGAAGGGGGTGTATGTATACGAGCGTGTGTACGAATGCGTCATTGTTGATAGTTTCTCTGTCATATTTCTGTAGTTTTATTTTCTCCGTTTTCCTCTAAAAGTAATTTTATTTTTCGTCACCGGTTGTAGTATGTATTACGTAGGCCTTCCTTCATCATAAGGTTCTGTAATTTAATGCATATTGGAATTGTCTAAACTAATTTATTTTGAAAGGAAGTTCTCTATTTGACGGGTATATATTGTTTTCCTTTATTTCTCAAATTGTACTTCTGGAAGATGATAATTATTTAAGTCCATCCTTATGTAAATTTTGTTTAACTCTGTAATTTTACATCTTTTACCGGAGTTTTTCCGAACATGAAAATTTACAGACAAGTTTGTGAAAATAATACAATTGTTTACATGTTTGCGTATTGCCCGAGTTTGGTCCGTGGTATGGATCAATTATGGGTCTACAGAAATAAACATATCAATAGTTTTTAAATAGCGTTTTGTAATTATTAAAAATTTAAGGTTCATGTTAAAATTATAAGATTTTGAATTATAAGTCAAAACCCCGTTTACATAAGCTACCTTGTTGAAATTTCTAAACGAAATGGTGGATTATATGTAAACAAAACGTTTCCTGCAATACGTTTTTACGAATTTTTTATTCAAAATTTTATTCCGCAGGGAAACCAAATTATCACATAAAATCATATTCTCTATTCGTTATAGAGAATACTGCTTATTTAGGGACAAGTCCGACAATTAAATCCGCCATATTGAATACAAAGTGGTTTTGTGACATTATTTGTTCAACTGTAGGCCTAATTTAACGAGAAATCCAATAGTGGACCCAATTTCTGTTATTTTCTTTCATTGAATGGTTGTGCAGCCGAATAAATATTGAAAATAAACAAAATAACTTCTTAAGAAACTGTTGGTTGTGAAGAATTTGCCTGATTCTAAATTTGCCAATTGGGTTGCTGTGGTAATATACCTAAATGCTTACAACAAACGTGTGTTGGTTCAGTATAGGCCGAACCTGAAATTATGTTAAGCTTATGATCAAAATCAGCTGCTCCATTTTGTAATACAGTATGTAACAACAGATGTTTGAATACAGATTTTACTGCAGATTATAGGTGCGTTTGGTCTAAACATTTTTCTTAAATTCTTTTGTTTGCATTTGTGTTTAATTTGTTAACCTAATTTACAAAAAAATGTTGGTTGTGAAAAATAATTATCTGAACAAACTTGTATTGGAACAGAATAGGCCCCACCTATATTTATGTTGCTAAGATTTTGATTCAAATCAGCTGTTATAGGGCTGGGAGTGAACCCCCGTATTTTAACCTCCTTAAACCAACCCTTAAAATCAATATTTTGCAAAATCCTTTCTTAGTGCAGAAGTCTCTATCATAGTTTTGTATATACTTTGATTATGAATCAGTCAGTCAGTTCTTCTTTTATATATACAGGTGTGTACTCAGTGGCATCAAAATACCCAGCCTATACCAAAAGTTTTTAGCATTAGGCTTAATAAGTTAAACTATTAGTAGGGGTGACTATAAAACTTCCAATTGTAATTTTTTTCAACACAACAAATTTCTAAAAACTCTACAACCCTAAATTTTCTATTTTTTCCCCTAAATTTAATAAAATTTAACATATATCGTGGCTAAACCAAAAGTTAACCCTCCATTTTCAACCCTTAAAACTTACATTAGTCATTTTTTTTGCAGAATTTAATAGAATTCGCTATCGTAAATTCGATGAGGATATTGAAGCTAATATGTATTTTTTGCTGGTAGCCTACCAGTGTGCTTCTAGCGAAGCGAATGCCGAGGTGGTGCTGGGAAGCGAAGTCGCCTACACATGTGGCCGCCTAACCACTAATGTATGGTATAATCAAATGATAAATAAAATACTGTTTGTTTGTTCGTAGAATATCAACCTTTAGCGTGTTCCTGCAGCATGTTTCTCTGTTAATCAGAAGGTTAAATAACAAAAAACTACCAAAGGTTTTAATATTTGTTTGATTTAAAGTCTCCTGAGTAGGCATGTTGTATATAGTATCTTAAACTATGTAATTGTCACTATTTCGTTTTCTTAAGTAAATAATATATTATTTTTATGAAGAGTTAGATAAAAGTTAATAAACTAATAATCTACATCACAACAGATTTCGTCAACATTTCTCAACACATTATTGCTGAAATACACAGTAAAATAAACTGTTTTAGAAAATATTAAAATCTGAGGATACAGCTGTTCAGTTATAATTGAAAATCTTAATTAATTGGCAACGTAATTTCTAACAAACGATAATATTATTTCAAAAAATAATTGATGGCTGATCAATGAATAAAGAGATTTCGGTTATTAAGTAAGAGATCGTTACTAAATATAGGGAAGTTTTTCGTATTCTGAAAATAACACCTAATTGAGTATAAAAACAAAAAATCCCGGAAACAAGAATTATAGAGAATAGGAGAGAAATAAAACACCAAAAATGCAGGTTAAAGTTCTGCCGTTTTGGTTATGTTTGCACTACACTAAACAAAAGAATCTAAACAGTCGACTGGCACCAATCAGAGACAAAATAACTATAGTAAAAAAATGTTAAAATATATAACAATAGAAAATAAAACGACTTATGATAACAACGTTGATAAATTAAGCAGAGTTAGCGTGTTGTAAAACAGGTAAAGATAATAGGTAAAACTTTATGAGGATAAAAAAGAAATTCATAAACATACGAAAAAGAGACTATAACTTAGTTTAGGTTTGGTTTTCTGTGCATTATTCTGCGTTGTTTTCTAACAAAATTGCGATTGTATTTTTAATTTGTAAACATAATTAAGTTGGTAGCACTTTTAATTTTACTAAAAAAATGTCTTCAGATGTAAAAAATGTAATCTGGCAACGCTGAAGTGCGAGATGGATGAATGTTTGCTATGTTAATTCTCCTATTAAACTTTTGGTTTTATGCTTATCGCATTTGATTTGACACAATCAGTGGTTTTATCTTTTATGTTAAATATATAAACAAAATTTTTGTTTACGATAGTTATGTTTTCTCTTTTTGGTGCACGTGGAGTGTTCAGATTCTTGAGTTTAGAGCAAGCATAACAGTAATAGCTGAACTTTAATCGGCATTTTTGTGTGTTTTATTTCTATTATATTTATTTCCAAACATTTTTCCTCTTTAGGCTAAGTAAAGTGACGACTTTCAGGATATGAACAAATGTTTTCTCTCTTTAGGCAGAGTAAAGTGACTATCTTCTGGATATGAAGAAATTTGTTCTCTATGTAGTCACGCACTCCTACACAAACTCATTTGGAAAAAATAATCATTCATATCGCTTCAGTATAAGCTGCTGACGGATTGTCTAAAGAAAACTAAAAGTTTGTTAATTTTATTCTATGCCACGGAAGGGACAATTTAATAGTTTCTTATTCTTACCTAGGAAGTGTGAATGGTTTTTGAATGGTTGAAGAAGTATCTCGGCATAAATACCAACAGACGCCATTAATTTTGGTCGTAGAAATGGGTTCGTCAGCACAACGTTTTAACAAATTAAATACAACAATAAAGACCTTTAATGTCAGCGTTTTCAATGTGCTAACATCAACACTATTCTCTTGAACTCAGAAATGAAACGTTTTGCAATGACATGGATATCAAATATCTAAAGTTCGTGTGAACCATAACCTATATCAGCATCACGAAGCTCGAAGAGAGAGGGAGCTAAATTCTGATGCAATGATGTCACTGAATTTCTGATTTCTGTTGTTATAGTAGTGAAATTGGACGAGACAAATTGGAGCCATCATTGTTTAGTCGACCTTGAAATATTGTCCATCTTTTAATTGAACTGTGGCAACTTTCAAGCCATTTTCACTTTCTTTGCACTAAAGAAATCAAACTACACACTTCACTAACACGTAAAAGGTAAGTAATAACAACCTTAGAATAGTTTATAATTCAATCAGCAGCTGAACCGAGCGAATTTCCAAAGTTAGGTTTAAACGTTTTAGGGTTTCAACCAATTATTTAGGAAATCGGTCTACTCACCAAGGCGCTGAAATCTACCTGCGTGTACGAAATATATTGGTAGAATTTGTTTGTACCTCAGCCTCCAGCCTCGGCTCACTCGCTTTGAGAGTTTGCACCTTTACCTTGTGGCCTTAAATATAGTCTACTTCGCTTCGCTCGCAGCGGACAATCTCGCTTAGTGAGTTTGCATTCCATTAGTAGACCTTGGATCAGAAGTTGACCTATACTAAAATACCCTACGTGGATTTGGGGAACCTGAAGGGCAAACAAAAATACGAAATATGCAGAATAATCTCCATTTATTTTTTTAGAGGAAACCCCAAACAAATTTATTTTAGCAAGAAAAATCTCAAAACACGTTTACTTCCGGTAAAAAAATGGATTTCTTGGCTAACGAACTCGTCCGAGTGACACGACTTAGACAACCAACGTATGTCCCACACATTTGGATCGAATCGGACGTAATAGACGGCCATTATAGTGTGAACACATATATAATATTATAAAGTTTATTGGCACTCGGAACGTTTTCTGGTTACCATGATAGGTGCTTAATGACCATTCCCGACCTTACGTCTCACGATAAGACGCACTGCAATAGTTCATCTTTCCTTTGGAATTTCGCTAATAAGACCTTATACGATAGAAAATGTAGCCTACGTGAAAAATGTTTACGTAACAAATCATCACTGACACCAATAAAATGGTATTTGATTTAATCAAACAAAAGAAGGAACATGAATAGCCTATCGACAACGTTGTCATATTGAACATTACGCTATTCTTATAATGTGTAATGTACATCATTTCTGTTTGCCGCGGCGAAACTTAACCCACTTCACAAGTAAGGTAAATTATATTTCTGTTATTTACTTTTAGCAATTACTTTGTTCTGCATAACAGAATTTATTGCAACACATTGAACTAAAGTAACTTAAACTCTCCAATCACAGTATGTTTTTAGTCTGTAAACATATATAAATTGGTAGCACTTCTTACTTTCCTAAAAAATCTATGGCAACGCGGTCATCTCTATCAGTTAAACAATATGGCTGAAAGTTACTATGTTAATTCGCCAATTCAACGTTTGTTTTAGGATTGTTTTTTTTATACCTGTTTTATGTTGTTAATATTTGATTTGCCGCAGTTGCTGAAGTGTATAGTTCATTATATTTAAAGGAAAAAGTGAAGTTTGGTTTCTTTTTGATCGAATTGATTGTCACGCTCATCTGCACTAATACCCAATCTATCACAACTGTGTATTATAATGAAGTGCAAAACTATAATGACAAATTACTTTTAATTTAAGTACATCAAAAACTAGTATCGTAAAAATGTATTAACTGATTTCAATTAATCTATTGTAAAATAATTAGGATTTTCCTTATTATCAAATTTCCGTAGGAAAAATTAGTTATTGCAGGGACTTTTATGGTAAGACCTAAGATCGGTAGTGGACAATGAGAACCTATCATGATTTACAGAACACGTTTTAGGGGGGGGGGGGGGGGTTGGTCATACAAAATTATATAAATTTAGATATTTTTGTGTTCGCACCCTAAGGCCGCATTTTACGTCCAATTTGGTCAAAATTTGGCTTTCTAAGTCACTACGACCAGTTCGCTAGCCAAAGAAACCAACAACAGGAAGCATCGTAAGTGAATTGTGTTTCATGATCTCTAAAAAAACCGTTTTATGGTAAAAAGATTTTGAGAAAAGTAGGCCTACACTTTATCATCATGTTACCTACCATCCAGATTGGTTTTCATCATTTATAATTAATTATTGTGTTAGTTTTTCAATAAAAATGGGTTTGACAAAATGTAATTACGTTTTTGTTATCTTCATTTATGCTAATTTTCTTAGAATTAAGTCTCAAAAAATTTTCTTTTAATACTTTCTTCGTATACTGTTAAAAATAGCCAGTATGAAAAGAGTTTAAAAAGTATATTTAATAGTGAATGGGTTAAAGGGGCTTTATGAACAATGTAGACTACATGGTTCTACTCAGTATACCAATATATCAATCGATTTTTTAGGTAAATGTAGACAAGTGAACAAAATTTCGGCTGTGTAGGAAACTAAAGTTTTTCTGATTTGGAAATAGTGATATTTTTAACTGTTATCGCCATCAGAACTGTTTGGTACACAGTTCTGATGTTACTTGTATATAAACGTATTCAGTTGTTATCAATTATTGTTTTCCTAGTTTTGATGTGTTCTGAAGTTTTGAAAGTTTTTTGAAAGGGTATTTTAAACTGTTTCGGCACAGAATCAATACTTTTAAGTATCGGTAGACAATAGACAGTTCTGATCTAACTTGTATATAATCGTATTCATTTGTTATTAATTATTTTCCTAGTTTTGAAATGTACTGAAGTTTTGAAAGGGTATTTTAA
>JAGFPH010000145.1:56930-73530 GCA_018207615.1 Philaenus spumarius
TTGGATCTTGTTAGATATTTTCCATGGGAAAGATGAGCTATTGCATGACTCTTATGTGAGACCGATGATGGTCCACAGAACACGTTTTGGTACACACATTCTAAATTGGTTCCAAATTCGGTAGACACGTTGGTTTTCTAATTCGCTCGGACGATATCGTTAGCCAAACAACCGGAAGCACGTTTTTTAACCGATGAACAATTTTGAGATTGTTGTAATGGAATTAGACTTTTTAATTAGGGGTTTAATCTAAACAAAATAAGTATACGACATTATTCTACACATTTTGTATTTTTACTCGACCTATTATACTCCGTTTGGTCCCCCCAAAATCAATCAAAACGTAAAATAGCATAAAAGTACGCGGTCCTTATTCACGTGATTGATTTTACAGTAAGGTCAGCTTATGGTCCGTGAAGACGGCCGGGATGAAAACTTTGTGACGCGAGTTTTTCAGCTGCGAGCGGAACGAAAATGCGCGTGAGCCATGGCTGGAGGCTGAGCTGCAAATTCGCGAATCAACTTTTCCCATTACGAGCGAAACGAAACATATAAACCATATAAATATATAAACTTTATGTTGGAAATTCGCTCAAGTCACGTCAGAGGTTTAGCTGTGTGATCGAATTATTTTTAAACTAAAATTAACAAATTGAGAAACTAAATAAACCTTAATAAGACCGTAATTATTTTGATCATTTTGACCTAACCAATAACTAAATAATGAGTAATGTAAAAGCCTGGTGAAAAGATAAAGCAGAGAGTGTCGTCTCACCAGAATGTTATTGTGATACACATGCTTAGTTGTACCTACATTGTTCACATATGTGTTGGAGATATAATGACATTTTTAAACAGGTACTTTATTTTAAAGAACAAAGTTCAGGGTGTTTTAAAACTTCTACTAATACTTTCAGCTATTTTAACCAAATAGATATAACTCGCTTCGCTCACCAACCCCAATTCTAAACTGGACAAATAAACCTAGTTAGAAATAAAGTTGGCATCATTTTAATAGTGATAGGTGTTTGAATTTTGATATGGTAAGCCTTTATCTTTATTTGAGTTTGCTATTGCCTAACCTAAAAAAACAGGTTTTGAAGAATAATTACCTGATCTAAATTTGCCAATTCTGTTGCTGTGGTAATACATCTAAACGCTTTCAAGAAACGTGTGTTTGTTAAGTATAGATTTAATTTAAAATTTGTTGTGCTTATGATCCAACTCAGCTGTTTTAACTCAGCATTTTGAACATTTTCAACCATTAAACTCAATATTTAGCAAAATCCATGCTAAATTTCCTTACGGTGATTATGAATCATTCAGTAAGGATTTATTCTTTTATTTATTCAGTTATACCACATACAATCAAAAATATCATTATTAAAATGTCCCAAAGTAATATATTTCTAGACATAGTCAAAATTTTGTTTCTTTCACTTGTGAATTATTGTTTTAAAAACGGATTGATATAATAGGTTTACATTTTCATAGAGTTTTACAACGCAATAACCAAACAACAAAAATATAATTAACTTTTCAAACTTCCTAATTCAAAATGGTAGCTGTTTAAAATGTTTATAGCGTTTTGAAACACCCTGTATAATATCAATAGAGTACTGTATGAAAGTGGCACATAAAATTTCCTGATTTTCCATATGACGGAAAATTTTTAACTTTAAAATTTCTATAGAACCATGTATTTTAAATTCTTTTAAGCCTAACAGTTTTCGTGTAATTTGAACTTGAAATTTAGATTTTTAGATTCTTGAAATTCCCTATCAATCTAAAAAATGTCCATTAAAAAGATGCTTGAATTTACATGTTTTATCACGCCATCCTTTGAAAAGCTTACATTGAAAAACATATTTTAATGGCTTAAATCAGTTTTTAAGTTTTTCACAAATAACCAGCCTTTAAAATGTTACTATTGTTCCCGGCAAAGCTTCGCCATTGCTTGATTTTGGTATTAAATTAAGAAACACAATTAAATTACGAACCATTCTCTCTGAAAACAAGCATTATCCAAAATAAAAATGTAAGCAACTCAGTGATAGGTTATAATTAAAAGTATTTCTTAAGACAGCTGTTTATTTAAGTGAGATCATTTAAGATAAAACACATGTCACTTACACTTGTGGAAAATATTTCTTCCATAAGATATAAATGGAATGTTTGATGCCTAAGGAGCAGAGCCCTAGTGATTGAAAATAAAAAAATGACTTTTGGAACATCTTGGGAAAATCCTTTTAATTTGACATAGCAATCGTCAAAATAGGCCAAGAAATAAAAGCGTGGCTGAGCTCACACAAAATTCCTTAGTGAATTAAGAAGACAAATTATTATAACAAAATATGTTAAATAGGTATAAATTTACCTGTATACGTCTTTTTTCAATCCTTATTATGTTGTTTGATGTGACGACTGCAGTTTCGGGTTACCCCATCTTCTGGTCACACTAATTCGTACACCACAAAAATATACAGTTAGATAAAACTATTTCTCTCACTAGTAAGATCGTCGTAAAACACATTCAACGAAACACGAAAACACAAAACACAAAAAACGCACAAACAAATGTCACTAATTATATTTATCTTGCCCGGGCGAAGGTAGGTCACCTACTGAACTTTATCTGGCTTTGGTTCGGGAACTGGAGTTTAAGCATGTTGTGGTAGGCAAACGGAAGTCTACTTTTTTATTTTATTTTATTATTCTCCATTTTAATCAATGTGTCAAACAGTATGTTGGATGGGAATGACACTTTATCGTTTAGTAAATGTTGTTTTTCAATTTTTGAAGCTCTGTAAATGGCGAAATCTTCCCATGAATCCATGTAACGGCCTTTTTTACATAAATGTAAGATGTTCATGTTAGTTTTGAAGTCGCTGTAGCCATGTAAATTACTTATTAAATGTTCAGCGTAATTGGATTTGGGAGTGTTCAAAACCGGTCTGGTTTTGGGTAAGTGTTTTTTAAACCTTTTTATAAAAGGGCGGCCTGTTTGGTCTATATAGAAACTCGGACAGTCACTACATGAAAGCTGGTAAATTCCCGTTTTTTTGGCCAAATCTGTTTCAACGTTGCTGTGTGAACTGAGCAGACGTTCAAGCTTGTTGGTTGTTTTATACGTAGTCTTGATGTCATTTTTTAGCCATTTCGTTATGTATGGTGTTGTTTAAAAACGATCCGTATTCTATGGAGATGTACTTTTGTTTTTGTTTATTAGCCTTAACCGTTTTTCTATTGTGTTTTTTGATTAGGTTATCGATCAAGGTACTATTATAACCGATAGTCATAGCTATATTTCAATCCGGGAGATTACATAATGAAAAAAAAAATTATTATGTTTTAAAATATTATTATTTATGGTGTGACTTCATAAAACGTGTCATTTCAAGCATGTTTTAAATGGGAATTATACGTTTAGCTCCTATCCATAAGTAGCTGAAGACTTTATATCGAAAAATCTAAATTTTTAAATCAAATTTACACGAAAACATAAAAACATAGGTTATAAAACATGAAAATGATACAAAAGCCTTAAAATTATGTGTAAAATACATTAATGTCCCTTTAATGGGCCAGAACTACCTGGAACATCTTAGAACACTCCCGAAGCGTCTTTAAGATTATATAACATTTTACAACAATCTCTAACATTGCAAAACACTCTAGAACATTCTTG
This sequence comes from Philaenus spumarius, assembly GCA_018207615.1. Lineage (NCBI taxonomy): Eukaryota > Metazoa > Arthropoda > Insecta > Hemiptera > Aphrophoridae > Philaenus > Philaenus spumarius. The sequence continues at coordinate 60,619 of JAGFPH010000145.1, forward strand.
GTACATTCTGGAAGCATCTAAAACTGTCAAGACCATTCTGGCAATTCTCTACCAAAGTCGGCTCTCAGTTGCTTTCACCCACTTCCCATAAGAAGTCCATTCTCTTTTGACACACATACATCCGAACCCAACCCTTGCAATTCCAAACCGGAACCTTCTTCATGGATGGGGAACAGAGGGATCCCTTGGTACTGCGGAGGAGGAATGTGGAGTTACAGCGGCACGCTTGGGCAAACCCAGGGCTCTATAACAAGGGCTATACCATTTTGATCATTTACGGTGACCCTGTATCGATCGCCTATTACGTCACCATACTGAAATACTACCAGCTAGTGCGTGTCAGCATGGTGACGTCAGAGTGAAACTGGCGGCACAGTGCCGAGATCAAAGAAACGGTTTAGCCCTTGTTATAGAGCCCTGGGCAAACCAAGCTTACATATACATTGATTTATAAAAATTAATAAATGAAATTTGAACGTAGGCCTATTTTATTGATTAATAATCACCATCTTGATCTTGCAAACTAGACAAATAAATAAATGGCTTTCGCTTCCATTGTAAAAGGTCGGAAGTCTTACATAATATAATTCCTTCGACTTTCCTCACTGATAACAATATATCAAAGGTCAAAGATATAAGATAAGTGTGTCAATACATTAATCTACGTACTAATTGAATGTAGGATCTTGTCTTTATTGTCTTCAGTATTATTTTGTTGAATTACTCAAGATAATAACAGTTTTATGGCTTATCTCAAAAACCTCATATTTTGATGGAACGATTAATAGGTAAAGAATTCCTTTTATTTGTAGGTTATGTTTCACAAATGGGACTAAATAGTGATTAAACACATTAAGAGAACATGTAGAATTGTCTGTCTATTTCGAGGATAATGCAACTATTGTAGGGAAACTACCCAACTGCCTTCACGCATAAATTTATATTTTCTTTTAATGAAGGTTGATTGCAATAGTAGGATTGGTCGTAACCTGAATTAAGATCGTAAAATAATATCCAATAACTAATTCAAATTATTAAGTATATAATTTTACATGGATTATATACCGTACTACCTGACCTGTACGGCGTTGCTCGTGGTTGTTGGTATTTTCAGTCTTTTTAACGTAATTGTATTCTTTTTAAGTATTCAGTCAGTGAGTGGTATTTGGCTTTTATAAATATAGATCTTAAATAATAAAATCACTAATGTCATAATAATAAAAGATCTGAAATTATGATTTTAGTAACTTTGATCCCCCAAAACCCTCCTAAAATTTAGACATTTTTCATACCCTTTCTTAGTGAGCACCTATGGCCCTAGAGGAAGCTACACACTAAACTTCGTTCCAATCCGTTCGGTAGTTTTGAAGAAATCGTGATTTAATAACTTTGATCCCCCAAAGCCCCCTAAAATTACGAATTTTTTAATACTCTTTCTTAGCGAGCGTCTATGGCCCTAGAGAAAGCTACATACCAAATGTAATTCCAATATGTTCAGTAGTTTTGATGAAATCGTGATTTAATAACTTTGATCCTCCCAAACCCCCCCTAAAATTTCGAATTTTTTCAAACGCTTTCTTAGTAAGCACCTGTGGCCCTAGAGGAAAATACATACCAAATTTCATTCCAATCCGTTCGGTAGTTTTGAAGAAATCGTGATGAGTGAGTGAGTGGTATTTCCATTTTATATGTATAGATAACTAGTGGACCCGCAATGCTTCGCTATGTACTTATCCCATTTCATCCCTTTGACTTAAATAATCCAAGTGCAAATAGTTTTGTATCCTCTTAAAAATAATGTTAAGCTACATAATTTTATGTTTGTAGGAAGTTGGTTTAATTTGTATTTATTTTATAGGGGTAGCAACCCATTTCAACCCCTTAGATCGGGATAAAGCTATCCTATGAATGAGGTTGGAATAAATCACACATTTTGAAAAAAAATCATAGCATTTTGAAAATAACAATAATAGGCCTATATCAGTTTACAAATCAATTTTCTATTTGATTTAATAATGAAGGTTTTTTGCAAGAAAACAATAAAGTAATTCTATAAAAACTAAAGGCTATAACATGTAACATATCTATACAATTAATACAACACTACTTACCGTCCTATTGTAGATATTAAAAAACTAACCTAAAAAATTAACATTTTTGTTATTAATGTGTTATTCTGGTTGCTATGGTAATAATACGAAACGCTTTTAAGAAACGTATGTTGATTTTAAAGGCCTAACATAAAATTGTGTTAAACTTTTGTTTCAAATCAGCTATTTTATTTATAATGTGTAACAATAATATATTATGTTGAATTATATTAGATGTTTTATTTTTAAGGCCTAACATAAAATTGTATGAAACTGTTGATACAAATCAGCTGTTTTATTAATAACGTGTAACAATAATTATGTTGAATTATAACAGATGTTTGAATTATATTACAGTTCATTGATTTTTTTTGTGCTTGTCTTTATTTTGTTAAACCAACCTAAATAAGTTGTTGGTGTGAAAAATAATTAACAAATTCTAATGTGCTAATTTGAATGCTATGGTAATAAATGTAAATATATTAAATAATGTTATTTTAGTTTAGTATAAACAGGCCACAACTAGAATTGTGTTGCTAAACATTTTATATGAATCAGCTGTTTTATCTGTTATAGGGCTGCTTATGAAAGAGATGAATTTTCGCATTTTCTACCCTTTAAATTCCAAATTTTGCAAAATCCTTTCTTAGTGCGCCTATACATTATTGTACGGATGTACCTTCCAAATTGCAAGTCTCTAGCTTTAATAGAATCGGCTGTGCGTCGATCGTCAGTCAGGACATTGTATTTGACATATATATATTTAATAATAATAATGCCTTTATTCAGTTTCCTACTTTTACAATTTTCTATACAAGTACTACTATTTATACAAAACTAAAACCATGATAATCATCAAAGGAAATACATCGCAACTGATGATTACTGCATTACTAAACATTTAAACAATGCAATGACTACTATGAAACTAGGCCATTTCTGAGGGAACTCTCCCAAACTTTTCCACGTCTGCTTGTTGCTAGCAATATTCTGCCATTGAGGTTCTGCTTTACACACAAGCTCTTACCTCTATCTCGAGGGTTACCTACCCCTGCTTCTCTTATATCCCAGTGGTTTCCCATTGGTACATATTTTTGTCCATCTTCTGTCGTCCATTCTCACTATATGTCCAGCCCAAATCCATTTAAGACGTTTTGCCATTGGGACGACATTTTCTAATTGGGTTATTTTCCTTATTTCAACATTTCTGACCTTATGCCGCAACGGCAGACCCAGCATGTTCCCATCTATAGCTCTCTGTGTAACGTTCAATATGTTGACTACTTTCTTCGATAGAGTCCTCGTTTACATGCATACGTCATCCATAACAAGGAAATTATACATTTATTAAATGCTAGCTTCTATAGCCCTTGCACCACGTTGCTTTTAAAAATTAATTTCAATGACCAGTACCTTTTCCAAGCCAGAGTAATTTCGCCAAATAATTTCCTTTCGGCAACTATTATGAAAGTATTATTTCGGCTCGTTATATATAATTAAGGTTACAAAGAACCAGTATAGCTTATCAATTCCTATAAAAGCAAACACAATAAAATAGTATAGCGCATGCGCATGGTCGTATAAAATAACAATAGTTTTAAAGATATATAACAGCTGATTTCAATCATCTATAGTACTTTAACAAAACTTAACCTAGATTATAATTTTGGGTTTTGAGTAATTATGCTTTGGGGTCAAGATTACGACTTCAACTAAAACAAACTTTTTTCAAAGTCTGGATGTCGTAAAACTAATGTAGGTTATAATATTTTATATGATCGGCTTTGAGGTTGTAAATCGTTGAAAAGTGTGTATTTTTACAATACTTCATTACATTTTTTATTTTAGCCGTTGAAAAAAGTTTTATTTGAATAGAAATATTTATAAGTACATTTAAAATAGTTTTTAATAATAATTTAGAACAATACAACAATTTTTTTTCTAATTAAAAATGAATCATATAAAATTGGTTAGTATGAAAACACAGAGCACCATCTATAAAACAAAAATTAACACTATTAGTGCCAAATAACAAATTATTATAACACAACAATAAATAATAAAATAAATATTTACGATTAAGTAACAAAAACAACATTTTGCGAGTACACTCTAAACATACAATACTAAACTCAGAACTACATACAAAACAAACTTTACATCACAACATTTGTTACAAAGTAGTAGAAGAATTCAATTTGGAGATACAATTATTTTTGTCTGTTAAAGCCGAATAAAACGGTCCAGTCAATAGTATCGGTCTAAAACTGCTTTTACAAATCTTATAATTTTGTTAATTTTGAATATTTTCAGGGAGTTTATTAATCAAACGTGCATCAGCTTAAACTATGATTCATTCTTGAAAGCCTAAAAACAACTTAGGCCTGCAACTATAAAACTATATTTTAAACTATATCTTGATCTGTTGGTCTGCATAATTATATTTTAGTATAATCCTAAATGTTATGTTACAAATATAGGCTTACTGTCGATGAAAATTTAAGTGAACGATAATATAGTTTTGCTTAAATGACTGCATTTAAAATATTTGGGGTTCAAATCGTTGATTTAAATAGGCCTATGATTAAAATGTATGATGTTTCGTCCAAATTTCAAAAATTTAATCAAGGTCTTTGAGTAAAGTTTTAAATTGTAGGCTTTGTACATAAGCTAATATTAAATTTAATTGCTATTAGAAACGCTTTTTGTTATATAACAAAGTGACTTAAAGGTCGTAACCTTTATATTTGACTGTATATGACACACACGCTATCTTTGTTTCAATCAATCAGAAGTAAGTTTTCGAGTATAGTGCCGTGTGCTCAGACAGATAAAGTGCCGTGTCTAAGCATCACTTGATCGAAGCTGTTTGTTTACCTGACGTTCACTTAAGTTTTAATCTGAGCATGACAATTTAATATAACTTAATCTCAAGTATAAGGAAACAATATAAACATTTTTGGCCGAAACATCAAGTGGATTAGTGTTAGATAAAGTCTATGTTGTCCAAATGTTTATCAAGCTATATAAGTGAAGACAGGGGCAAGATGGCGACGCTAACAGATTTTTGTTTTTGAAATGTTACTTTAAGCTTGTAAAAAACCATAAATAGTAAGTTTTGTTCCTAGTCTTTCTAAAAATCATAAAATAACCTCACATGCAAATGCATTTTTTAATGTTTTTAGTTGTTGAAACCAATTATTAAAAATCTGTCATCAATTGCCTCCCTCCGTACTTGGGGCAAGATGACATTTGCTATGGAGCAAGTTGATAACGGCATAAAAGGTATAGGAGTTTAAACTTAATATAAAATATTCAGTTTGGTTTAAGAGAATATATAAATTGTTTAAAAAAATAAATCATTCATAGTTAACTTCCAATAATCACGCTGAATTTAAAATCAGTTTTTCCAATCTAATGGGAAATTCAAGTTTAGCCTTGTGTTATTTAGATCTACAGTAATATTGAAATTACTTAGTATATTTGTAGCAGTATAATCGAAAATAAAATTCCAACGATCACAATTTGAACATCTCTCGTGGCACTGTAAGATGGAAGTTGAGCACTGAACCAAGTCATGGTGGTATTTGTAGTTCATCACCTGGACCTTTTATATCTTCGGAAGTTGAAGGACTTTCTCGATTGTACAGTTACTAGATAGTTTTCCTTATTGCTAATGCTCTCTTTAGAGAAGAGTTTGTAGAACCAAATTTGAGTTGTTTCGCATTCTTTTCGCTTTCTACTTTCATTTGTTATTTTTCTTCTTTTTTTCTGTTCTAACGGATGTTTTAACAACTCCAAAAATAACATTCGGTACTTTTAGAAGGAACAGAAAATAGCATGACTCATCTGCGATATACAAGTTACTAAATTGAAAAGCATGAAGCTCCCGTCGTCTTGCCCCGACACTATACTTACAAATGTTTTAGGTTATGCGATCTAAAAAAGCTAAGCAGTTAAAAATGTGATGCCATATAAATAATGTAGCACATGAAACTGCCTTCAATTTGATACAATTGATTATTATTTGATTAATTGCACCTTTGTTTGACTAAAAGCTTACTTTCTGTGCAGCAACAAAAAAACGTGTTTATTTTGCGACTGTTTCGCATAATATGAAAGCCAATGGCAGCAACTATTTTTATATTCCTGCCGTGTGCTGGGCCATTATGCTTTATACGGCTACCTTATGCTACTAAGTATGTCCAATCTTGCCCCGGTATCCTTTATAGCCTTTAATATAACACTAAAGTAAATGCCAACTGAATATTTGACTCAAACTCCCACCTGGTTTGCTTTTCCACCCAATTAACTGTGCTATAACAAACTCTGTTCGTCCATTGTTTTCTTACTTAAATACTGTAGTAAAATGCCGCAAAATATTCGAAAGTCGAAGAGCAGATAAATAGTCATATCATGTCAACCACTGTTTGCTTTACTTCGGCCCTCTTACCATTAACGACTAGGTATGTGTATGTTCTCTAAGCAATACGTTTGAGGGTTAAGGCTCGGCAGACCCAGCCACCTTGAATTTCAACTCCCATAAGAGCTATGTTAAACGCGTAACAAAATTAGTAGAGTAATGATAATGATCAAAAAATTATTCTGAATATGTAATTTTAAAGTTTAGGCCTACCTGAATGTGGATATCATTTAGTTTTTTTTTTTTTAATTTTGCTTTTAACTAAATTTGTTCTTAGACTCTTATACTGAACTCAAAATCAAAGTTTATTATTTGTTCGTATTTAATACAAAAAATGTAAAAAAGCTCACCATATTCGAAGTTTAATTACCTTTCAAATAAAAGTAATTTCAATAAATTTTGATAGTTTATGACGAAATAATCTGCTTTATTGTGGAAACATGTTTGTGCTGAATTTGTGTTTCAACTCGAGTTTTTAACCTGCAAACCTGTACTCTGGTGGTTATCACATCATCTTGTTGCTCGCGGAGGAATACCAGACTTTTAATATATCTGTTAATTGTGAATGTCTGAGAGAAAGCTAATTTTAATAACACACTCTCATACATTGTCACGCATGAACATTTTAGTACGTTTACAGTCAGGGTCTACAGTCAGTAACTCTCTAATTTCCGTCTTAATGAAACTGCCCTATATTTGCTAATGAAAGAATGAAACGCACAAAACTCAACGCTAGTAGTGTACAGCTATTCCACTTGGAGAGCTGAAATATTTTTACTCCAGCCGAGCATTAAAAACATAACCTTTGAAAACCGAACTATCTTTTAAGGGGGCGCTTGCCTGCCCGCCATATTGAATCTTATTCCCATAAGAGCAATGCTACAGAATAAGTCATTTTTTTCCGTTAATTCGTGGAATAAATTTAAAAATTTGGTTTCATCTTTAAGTACTGTCATATGCGGATGTTGATTGCCGAATACATTTTAAGAAACCGTTTTATTGTTTTCATAAACGTATGATATAAATAGTAAAAAATAGTAAACTTTATACATTTTCTACTCAGTTGCAAAAAGAGATATTGCAAAAATCCTTAGCAATCAACACCCACAATCTATTTTACTTTAAGAAAAAAAATACAGCTTTCGTTTTTTAACAAAAACAGCACAAAAATATGCTTAATAGTGAAGGTATGTTTTGGTTATTTAACATTGAAATTGGTACCCAATATCGTAGTTTTGAATGTGGAGAGCCGAGCCTTAATACATAATCGTATAGACTATTTGTCTGTTATGTTGGTAATTTCCATAACAGCCCATTCGGCATAGCGTCGGTAACTTAATATGTTTATGTTTGAATCGTTGCTCCACCTCAGATAGTTTCAGAAATAAAGCAATTTAAAATTTAACATGGCTTTCCCGTAAGAAAATGCGTTTGTAGCTGAATCTACCTTCCTTGGTAGCTTATGTTAACGGTACAGGGCACATTCATCGTTGCAACGGGAAAAAAATATGCTCATATTGGAATCTTTGCTGTTCCTCAAATAGTTCCTGTGATAAAGCAGTTTTAAGCTACAATTTCAGGTTATATAATTTAAGTAAAATATCAAAACTATACAAAGATACACGTAATTCTTATATGTATCCATTCTCCTGCTTTAAAACACCTGTTGTCGTCATAAAACTGGCTTGTATAGTAGGTAAAGAAACGAGTTATATCATCGGGGAATTTTTAATTATTCGACCGTTACTTTTATATCCGTAGACTATCGCAATAATAAAGCGCCCAATTTTTAAATACGCTTACAATTAGTTCCAGGAGACTTTGAAACGAGATGTGCTAATTTATTAGACCAATTACGCTCTAAACAGTTTAACGTGGTCTCATTCAGGAAGTCACTATCATTTCCTGCCGCACTTAACTTATGCCTAATATTGAAGAGTTCTCACGATAATGAGCGTTAATGTTTGGGAGTAGCGGAGTTGCTGGCTCAAACAATGAACTATTTCCACGGTTAGTGTAAGCCGTGAGCTTTCGTCCAGGCTGATTAGCATCTGTAAACGCCTCCAAGTGTGAATCGCAGCTCTTTACAAAATGTTATCAATTTGTGACTGTCGCACGTCCTTTTATATTGGTCTGCCAGTTCTTGTTTCACAACCACGTAGGGTTTTAATTTTAATTTGTCTGTAGGTTGAGGAATAACCGAGCTATGCAAAAAAAAAAAAACGTACAAAAAATTAGCTTTTAGGCTAATATTTTTGAGTTAAAGTCCATTAAAAAAATACAAAACAGTAGGGTATCTTGACATTTTTGTTGTTGTTTATTCCGGTTTTTGTAAGTTAATGGTGTTCCAAACATTCAACATCGACCTATTAATAATTAATTGTGTGGTTGGAAAAAAATATTTGTTTGTTGTTTTACCTTTATGCTACACAACTCATACAATATTTCTACTTAGTAGATTAAACAATTTTGTAAGGTACAAATTGACAAGTAAAACACAAAATGGCGGCTGAGTAATATCTTCGGACATTGTTATAATGATATTGTGAATTATCTTTAATTCAGATTTAAAAAAAATTATCTTTTATCCAGTTTGTTTAAAAATTCAACAAATTTTTTTCTTGAACTTGCCCAGTTTTATGTTTGCGGATCAATGAAGATTTAAAACTTTGTTCAAGTACTACCAACACAATCCTGCTGTAATCGTGCGTTGCAACTTATGAATCACGTTCGGATTTCTACTTTGGCGCGCGTCCGACATACACTTGATATGTTTTAAATTCATTTGCACTGTTGAAAGTTGAAATAAATATTTTATTTTAATACATTAATTGTAGCCCAAGGGTCACTGTATCGTTTAGACGCGTTTCACAAAAATACAAATATTTTGATTTAAACAAAATAATTTGTGAATATATATTTTATCTAACTAGTAAACTCCCTTTTTTATTAATGGTAGTATTTGAACACCAATCAAACAGGTTTTTCTTAAAACAAAACCGATAAATTTCTACCTAAACCTGAAATATAGGCTACATTTAATTCCTTCATTTACAAATAAGCAAGAATAGCGGATACTTTATAGGCGTGCGAAGCACACAGTGGATTCCTTTAATATGCTAAAATAAGTAAAAAATTACGTTGTGTTTCGTTTTGCAACTTTAAGAATCCCATTCCTTAGTTCTCTTTCCAAATACAGAGCCCATAAAGTTATATCCTACAAGGCATCTTTAATTGCAAATAAGGAAGCAATACCATTATATTAATAACAATATTCGACACGTTTCCCATCATAAAATCTGAAAAGACATTCACCTGTGCAATTACCCTCGCAATAAACTTGGCTGAGAGTAGTCATTTCTGACAAAACTACTTCAAACAACAAACTTATAAAAACAAGATGCACTTAATGTCAGACTAAATATCATTACCGGGGAAACATAAAACACGTTCTTTCATCAGCGTGTTAACATCCCCGGGTTATAAATACAACAGTTGAAGAGTACACTGAACGAACACCTGACACATCGTTCGTTCAACTCTCTTCTGTTTGTATATTTTTGTCAAGTCACCGCTTTTGTTTAGGTTTACGCGTCGCATTGACATGCAAACTTACTGTTTGTTTACTTTCTCCGGGAGAAAGTTGTATAACTTCGGGATTAGCGCGATCTATCTTTGTTATTGTTTAGTAAAACATAAGCTTTTGTGCTCGGCTTTTCCCGTCTTCCCTAGCTTTAGAAAACAATGCGTAAAATAAATGCACAAAAATATGTATTTAATTTCCGTTTAATAATAAAAAAAGACGCATAAAATAAAGTCGCGGAAAGAAAAGACTCATAAAGTAAATGCACATATATGAAGTCGCATTAAGTAAACACGCATTAAGTAAACACGCATGTAGTAAAAACACTAATCAAAAAGATAAATTGATACTCAACGCAACTGTTGTGTACAACTGAGAAGTATTGCAAAGTTAAACGGTAAGAACCAGAGGGAAGGGAGTCGTCAACCCGCTGCAGGATTAAACATATGGTGTAATACCTTTCATCGGTGGTGTGTATCTGCCCGACTAGGAAGCTTAAGGTCATACGTTCGAAGCCTAGTGAATACTAAGGATGAAGTCTGGTTGGAAAAAGTTGATACAGTTACAAACCTTGGCTGGAAACAGATCCCAACTGTAGCTAAATTATTTTTCAACGTAGAGCAACACAAAGGCCTCCATTTTGTCTGTGAAATAAGTCTGCAAAATATCGAATATCAAAGTCATAGTAGGAAACTAATAAAAAGGAAAGAATTCGAAATACTGAAACACCGTCACCTTTTCCCTGTTTTATAATTTTATAAGTATGACACATATGTTAGGCACCTTTTCATTAAATTTGTTATACACGCGGGAAACAACAGTTTTGATTTTGATCAAATAATTAAATGACTACTGACACAAAGTTACGAGAAACACACTAAATAAAATGACAACGTTTCTGCTTCAGTCGGCTTAATATTAAAAGTTGTTTGCTAAAACATACATAATATTGTTCGGATCAAATTGTATACAGGTACACGCTGCTTCGCTCGCAGGTAGCATAATAAACAGACGATAGAAATTTTGAGTAGATATTGATCCTGACTATTACACGCAATTTAAAACACGATTTCAGATCTTGACCTAAAAGGCACAGTGACTGTAGTCAAAATCAATCTACGTATTCCATTTAGGCCTTTAAAATTGTTACTCAAAACTCTGGAACGAACGTGAAAATTAAAGATTAGATTTTGAGGTGCATTTCATATTTATGAGTAAATCTACAAATATATGAATAAAAATCTAAAATATTGTCTACAAAAAACATTTCACTCCGTAGACGCAAGATGTATTGGTTTTCCTCTTTATAACTTAAGAGTATTTATTATATACAAAGTGCGGATCTTATAAGTTGTGTACGAATTATTAACTTTTAAACCCAACTATAACACAATTACTTTCTTATTTTAATTGGGCTATCGCTGTAACGGTTCTTACCACTCCAGAGAAATTTTTTATTGTAGAGAATAATAAACAGGTGTCCCGGTGGTCCTAGTTGAATATGAACTGCTGTAGAGTTTCAAGAACTATTTCACTTACAGCTCTCATGTAATGCCGTGGGGACGATGAAACTGCCCCGCTCATTAAAGATGATCAAGAAGGGTCACCTCGCCAGACCAAAAATGGTGAAATTGCACTGAGCGCCTGTCCCTGCGTCCTGTCAGTGACTGCAGCTTTCTAATAACTACCACCAGTATCAGGAATTACTTGCTGATAAACTTTAGTGTAATACAATCGGTTGTATTATTAGGAGTTAGGATAGGTTGTCGACGGCAGGAAAAGCAGTCGACGGCAGTTTTAGAAGACTGTAGTCACTGACAGGACGCAGGGACAAAAATAATTCCCTTTTTCCCCGGTCCCGTAGCGACTACCTGGCCGGGTGCTCGGGGCAATTTCAACATTTTTAGTCTTGCGAGGCGACCCTTTCTAATCCTCTTTAATGAGCGGGGCAGTTTAACTACGCCCAATGCCGTAATGGTAAGTGTTGTTGACAAGTTTCCTCGCAAGGGTAGTATTTTGACCGCGTAAAGGGTGTGGAGGCCGTCTAAAACGATCACTATGGTTAAAAAAAACATGGTGGACTTCTTCAGCAAGTCCCCGAAAAGATGCATTCACAGGTAATATCATCTTACTCACAGGCATTCTATTCGGGAATCCCTAAGGTTTTAAACATTCTTCTCAAGATATATTACTTATTTTTCGCTTATTGCGCCTCAATGTTATCACTGAACTATTAAAACCCTGGTTCCTACAAAATGTATGGTTTTCAGATGATAGTCGTGCTGACCTACACGGTTTCATCAACAAGCATCAACACGTTATCTTGGATTTCGACTTCATGACGATGTCGTAGAGAAGCCACAACATACTGGGTCCGGATTTAGTGGAAGATGATAACGGGAATTCTGTTACTGTAAACCAGATACGTTATAGAAAGACGGCCTTCAACCTTTTACTAAAGATCTGGCCTTTGTTTCGCTCAAGATGCTACAACAAGATGGTGCCACCAGTCACAACGCTACAATCGCTTTACTTAAAACATGTTTGGCAACCACCAGATTCCTGAGGGATAAACTTTCCATACTTATCCCACTCCCCCGACCTTTCACCACTTGACGCTTATATGTGGGAAATTATGAACGAAAACAACGAAGTGACACACTGACTACAATTGCTTAGCTTCGTGAACCTCTGTCACAGAGGATATATATATTCTTATATTCTCTGTGCCTCTGTTCACCAACATGTTTGAAGATCTTTAACAATGAAAGCTATGAGAGATGTTTAAAACTTAACGGATGACATATAGAAAGTGT
>JAGFPH010000145.1:110040-122140 GCA_018207615.1 Philaenus spumarius
AATAAAAGATAATCACAAATATTTCTATAAGTTTTTTATTCGTTCATCATTAATTTTTCAAAATTATGTAAAATACACTTGTTGCAACAACAAAAAAACTATTTTAACAACTGAATAAAGTTTAATGCAAAATGTTTACAGTTGTTTAAGTGCATTGAATGCAAGTGAGAATCAACATGGGAAACATGGACGAAACTAACTATTCACTCTTAGGAACTCGGATCTGAAGTCGTTATTTGGATGTGTGTAAGTTAAAGATCGATATTTACCCGATATGCCTTTTAATCATGTTTCGGATCTGCGAACTAAGACGAGAGTATTGCTAATAGGCCCTATATTTTAAATTTAAAAGAATTTACTCAAACGTAGCACTGTCGGTATTTATGCCGAGATACTTCACCAAGCGGTCAAAGGTCATTCTGTACAAACTTCCCGAGTAACAAGCTTTTGGGATAGGCTACAATTAACTTAAATCGTTTAGTTGTCTTTAGACAATCCATCAGCTGTTAATATTCAAGTAATTTTTATGCTCCCTTTTTAAAAATATTTTTTTCCAAAAAGATCGTTACAAATTCATTATTTAAAATTATACTAATTGGCAATCAAGTTCGCATGTTTTATTGACGAATAGTCAGCTGATTTAAAAAATAATAATAAAAAAAGGTAATTCTTTGCATCATAAAAAGCTGTTTATCTGCTATTAAGTTATAAATTTAAAGACACGGTGGGATTTTGTGGGTTCTAACTATTTGAATGGTTGTCTATTTTGTATAACTTGGTTTTAAAATGTCAATAACATCAGTCAATATCCCAATATATAAAGGGTGTACCAAGAGAAAAGGTAAAGACTTTAGGAGGTGATTTTACAACTAAAAATAAGAAAAACGTCCAATAAACAGGTCCAGAAATGCTCAGTTTTCGTATTATCCATAATTGTTTTTTTTATTAAACACGTAATATCTTTGGAAATAGAAAAAGTGTTGACCTCAAATTTTGTATATGTAATTGTTACGTAACCTTTTACCTTGTACAAAAATCCAGAACGTTATTGTGTATAATTTAAAATGACGGCCAATTAAATGGTTAATGTCAGATATCTCTAAAACTCTAATAACTTTACAAAACAATTTCAGTAAACAAAAAGTAAATTTTTAATAGCAAACAGAATGTTTTTTAAATATTTTTCCCATAGCTCAGATAACAGAGTTATTGGGTAAAAATTCAAAAAATGATTTCTTTATGTACGTTTATTGTAGTTTCAGTTTTATTATAGATAAGTACCAGGAAACCGAACTAAAGCTCGATTATAAGCAGGGCTATGATTTCAATAACTATTATTGCAAATTTCCGTGAACATCGTTTAGGTTAGGCCTATAACATTAAACAACTAAATAAAGGGTATGTTTATTTAGCAGAAGTATTCGTTGCCATGGTACCTATAAATAGATACAACATTAAGCTTACCTCTAATAAAATACAGTTTAAAAGAAAACAGATGATTATTGTAATGGCATTGAAAACATTTGCATCAGCTGTGCTTCGTTTAAAAGAAAACAGATGATTATTGTAATGACATTGAAAAAATTTGCATCAGCTGTGCTTTGTATTGTTTAAAATGGACAAATTTCACTTTTTAATTTAATAAAAAGACGTAGAAAACGAATTTTCCCAGACTGGTGACCATTTCCAATCGATTTCTCGTGGCCAAAAGCCCCATATAAAATCAAAAAATCAAAAATCCTTAGACGAAGATTCCAGATCCATTTAGCAGACAGACAATTATCTCTCGCTTTAGAAGATAAGATACCAAGCGGACAATACAATATACATTATTTACTCTAATTATTCATTTATGTTTGTTGTGGTAGTTTTGTTTGTAATAAAAGTTAAAATTGTTAGTTAAAAGTTTATATTATGAGGAATGATTTTTTTAAAATTTTGTTATGACTATTATGTGTTTTTGTTTTTGCATCTTGATGGAAAGTATCGCTCATAGCTCGTTAGTGCAGTACAATAAGATAAAACGCATATTGTAATTCGTTTCAGAATGCCATGTGGAAAAAATCGATGTATTTATGCATAAAGTAAATGGCATTTTTCCAGCTTGTTACAATATCTTAATTTTTTATTTAAATATGGTTTTATCAACATACGCTAAGAAAAACATAAAAAATTTACTGTTGTTAATTTTTAACGTTCTACCCCAGATTTTAAAAAAACCCATCGAAATCGGTCCATAGATAACGGAGAAACAACAAATTTTCATCGGCATTGTATTTGAACTTGGAAAGTTAAAATTTCTGGGCGCGTAGCAGTGATGACTCTTACCCCCTATCTTCTCACCGCTCAGCAACTACAGTATCTTTGAAATCATTATTGCACTTAAAGAAACTTAATTTTCCAACAAACTCAATGGTAATATAAAGTTTAAGTATTCAACTAGCACTGACGTCAATTTCAACTCTTAATGTTTATAAATAAACAAATTATGAATAACAAAAAAAATCTCGGCTCCTAGTTAAGCTAGAGCAATTTTTTTTAAATACTTGTAAAAGTGTAAGTTATTAGAATATCAAAGTAGCATACCAATATTTCTATTTGTTGCAAAGATATTTAGAAAAAAACTAACTTAAAAAGTCATACTTTTTCAGACGCTATTTTGAGGGTTAAAATAGTGAAAATTTGATTTACCCTAAACGAATACTTAAAATATAAGTCTCGACGAAAAATATTAGCCCCGAATGAGCCTCCTACGAAGACGGCAACTGGGTCTAATTGTATTAAACATTTAACCCTTTATTAATAAATAAATTGATTATCTCGTAAATTAGTTAATATCTTTTAATTAAATTTCAATTGTAACTTAAGGACCATAAAAGGCTTATTTTCTGAAAGTTTCAAGGGTCTAGGTCCTTTTATCAAAGAATGAAAAATACTTGAAAATTTGGAAAATTTAATCAGGTTTTTGCAATTATTCAAACAAATTATTAACCGATTTTAACTTAAGAGATCTAAAATTAACCGTTTTTTAGTATTCTTAAAGTATACAAAATTTGAAATACCCATCGGCAATTGTCTTCAAAATATTTGAAGCAAACCTTTTTGCCGATTTTTGCATATTAGACCCTTATTTAAAAAAATGTTCTTGATTTTCAAAAGTGGATCTGGCAAAATGCTATTTACTTTATGCATATATATATCGTTTTTCCCACATGGCATTCTGAAACGAATTACAATAAATTATCAACATTTTTTCTATATTCTTACCGAAAGTCCTCTTCGATTCTATATTGAATTTCCGCTTTGTAAAATACCACCGTAGCTTCACTTTCGGTGCCACAGTATTAATGAAATATAACTTTTTAAAAAAATAATAATTAATTAATACTTTTATGGTGATAACATGTAATGTCAAGTATCTTTTATTTGGGAGGTTATTGTCACATCTCCTACCTCCAGAAGCTAGTTTTTCAAGAATATAAAATCAACACTTGCGTCAAATTTATGTCAATTTTAAAAACACTTAGTTTTACAAAATATAAAATCCTTCAAAATTATACGTAAATCGTTTTTTAGATCTTTGTTAAAAGTCTTGACATGTATGTAGCATCGACTATCTAAAGAGTCAAGGACTACAATGATAATACAGCTTTGGAAAATTCTCTAATCATCATTTGTTTTTATCAAGTACAGAGTAAGCTTCACCCCCCCCCCTTGCAGAAGAAGACTTATTTTTTAACAGATTTCCCATTGAACGTATCAAGAAAAGAAGGTCGTGGTATGTAATACTATCGTTTATAACCTTATTTAACGACGCGAAGCTCATAAATTTGCTTTTAGATGTTCAACATTTCAAAGGGAATGTAATATTTTATGACGTAAACGTGCAATTAGTCAAGAGACGCCATTTTGTTATAACAAGATATTATTTTATGTTACGTTGTAGATTGGTTGTAGTTCGTGTAAAAAATACTGTTCAAAACATTTCAGTTCCTTGTAAAGACAATTAACTGCGAACAAGTTTAACGAATTCGAACATCATTACGAAAATCAAAGCCACGGAGTCAATTCGATGGACTCTTGTTCTGGTAGAAACTTGCTTTGCCGTGATTTTTTTAAAGCTGTTTCTACAGCTTCGATAAAATATTTTTACACTGGAGTCTAAATCGAATAAGAAATATGTAAAGCATTTGCGTGACAAAAACAAACAAGCTGCTTTCCTCATTGGGCAATAACTCCACAACTCCCTTCAATATCAACATTATCTGCGATGTAACTAGGGGAACACTCTAATTTACAGATTTTCGAGTAACTCCTTCAGTTGGAGAGATGATATTTCTCTATAATTCGAAGAACCGAACTCCTCAAGCCCTTGCGTGGTAGTTAAAATTTAATATGTAATTTATTATTTAATATGTACGCGCTGCCTAATTTCTTAAAAGAACTGAGACTTTGAAGTGAAACTTCTTTAGACGCGATAGGGAAAAATAGTATAGGTCAGACGAAAAGTGAAACGCTTCCCTTCCTCCGATTACAACCGGCAGAAAAGAGAAAAGTAGCAGGATCGTTTTACTCTCTCTGTCAAATACGTCATACGCGCTCTACACTCATGCGCAGTGTAGTATTAGTATTACTTTTTCGTGACGAGAATTGAAAAAGTTCCCCTTCTCCTACTCCAACTGGCAGTTGAGAAAATAGGTAGAATTATTTTGACTCTCTCCACCGCATACGTCATACACAGTATACGCGCATGTGCGGCGTGTATTGTGTTAATACGTAACACATGGAACCAGTAGACTATGGCTTATTACACTGTACATTAGCTGAGCATGTTTTAATATTTATTTAATTTTTGTTGAAGTATTAAAAGTACTTGACGAAATTAGCTATTATATGTATCGTTGTTTACATATCATTACTCATATTGATTTAAATTGTCTTCGATGCTACTTGTTGAGTTTGTGTTTTCTTCTGATTATCTTAACTGAAAAAAATAATTTATGCTTTAAAATATTAATTACCACAGGAAAATTGCTTCAGCGTGAGCTTGAAAGTAAATAATAGCAATTTCAATAAACCGTGAAACTTTCCCCATCCATTACCCGAAGTGGCCGGTAAAAGCTTACAATTTGTTGCTCAGCTTCTATTGTTTGAACCTAATGACCGCCATAGCGAGGTTTATAGTTTTCCACTGTAGCTCGACTCCACCCATCCTACCAGCTCAATCATTACTCCTTGGACGTCTTCCTGAGAGACAGGTAGTAAACGGTTCTCATCGATCGATTATCTAAGTTTGTTCAATTATCAGTTACACAACTGTACAGCTGTCGTACACGGCTTTGATGAAATAAATATCTCATTTGGATAATAGATTCGTTAATTAGAACAAAACTTTATAATTATTGTAAACAATAAGCAAGGAAAGTTAACTCACACGCCAAGTGTTCCGTACTGAAAAAGTTAGCAAAACGATAACAACGCATAATACGTTATGCACTCTACATAACCATTGCTTGATTAAATTATATACTGATGGTGGGGACAAGTGAAAAGAGGGAAGGCTCCCAACCACAGTATTGCCTTACACCACCAATTTTTCATAGCGTTTTCAAAAGTTCGGTGAACTATAATTTTCTTACCTATACACAACACTTATTAATGTTGGATGCAGTATTTCCGAGAAAAAAGAAGCGCGTTTGAGATTTTGAACAGTTTGTTTTGGAAATGTTTTCAAAAAACTCACAGATTTTAAATGAAATAAATTTTATAAACTCGAATGACATATCCTAAACTGTAGACACTTTTTTAAACTACAGTTTGTGCATCCTTTAATATTATCAACACCCCACAAGTCAGTATCACAAAATATAAAATCATACTATTTTTGTAGTAACGAACTTTGAACCTTTGAAATGCATAATAAAATTATTATTTTTGTGTTAACACACGTTGGCAACTTAAAATGCATAATAAAATATTTATTTTTGTGGTAACAATATTTGCCCTCTGAAAATGGGTAGTAAACTATTTATTGTTTATGGTATCAAACTTTGACTTCTTAAAATACATAGGAAAGTATTTATTTAAATTTAATTTTTAATCATACAAATAAATACTTTCCTATGTATTTTAAGGAGTCAAAGTTTGATACCATAAACAATAAATAGTTTACTACCCATTTTCAGAGGACAAATATTGTTAGCCCCATCAAAATGCATAATAAACTATTTATTTTTGTGGTGTCTAACTTTGGCTTCTTAATACGAATAGTAAAATATTTATTTTTTTTAATTCAAACTTTGGCTCTTAAAAATGCATTAACAATAAACTATTTATTTTTGTGGTATCAAACTTTGGCTCCTAAAAATGCATAGTAAAATATTTATTTTATTCGTATAAAATTTTGACTTTATAAAATGCATTCATAGTAAACTATTTATTTTTGTGGTATCAAACTTTCGCTCCTAAAAATGCATAGTAAAATATTAATTTTATTCGTATCAAATTTTGACTTTATAAAATGCATTCATATTAAACTATTTATTTTCGTGGTATAAAACTTTGGCCCCTAAAAATGAATAGTAAAATATTTATTTTATTCGTATCAAATTTGGACTTTATAAAATGCATTCATAGTAAACTATTTATTTTTGTGGTACAAATTTTGGCTCCTAAAATTGCATAGTAAAATATTTATTTTATTCGTATCAAATTTTGACTTCATAAAATGCAATCATAGTAAACTATTTATTTTTGTGGTATCAAACTTTCGCTCCTACAAATGCATAGTAAAATATTAATTTTATTCGTATTAAATTTTGACTTTATAAAATGCATTCATAGTAAACTATTTATTTTTGTGTTATTAAACTTTGGCTCCTAAAATTGCATAGTAAAATTATTATTTTTTGGTAACAAACTTTGGCTACTTAAAATGTATAGTAAACTATTTATTTTTGTGGTATCAAACTTTGACTCCTAAAATTGCATAGTAAAATATTTATTTTATTCCTATCAAATTTGGACTTTATAAAATGCATTCATAGTAAACTATTTATTTTTATGGTATCAAACTTTATCTCATAAAATTGCATAGTAGAATATTTATATTTTGGTAACAAACTTTGGCCACTTAAAATGTATAGTTAACTATTTATTTTTGTGGTATCAAACTTTGGCTCCTAAAATTGCATAGTAAAATATTTATTTTATTCGTATCAAATTTTGACTTAATAAAATGCATTCATAGTAAACTATTTATTTTTGTGGTATCAAACTTTGGCCGCTTAAAATGTATAGTAAACTATTTATTTTTGTGGTATCAAACTTTGACTCCTAAAATTGCATGGTAAAATATTTATTTTATTCGTATCAAACTTTGACTCCATAAAATGCATTCATAGTAAACTATTTATTTTTATGGTATCAAACTTTATCTCCTAAAATTGCATGGTAAAATAATTATGTTTTGGTAACAAACTTTGGCCACTTAAAATGTATGGTAAATTATTTATTTTTGCGGTATCAAACTTTGACTCATTCAAATGAACATTTTAACATTTAATTTTGTGGTATCAAACTTTCTCCCCTTAAAATGTGTAGTAAACTATTTATTTTGTTTGGTATCAATCTTTGACTCCTTAAAATACATATTTATTTTTGTGGCAACCAAATTTGGACCCTTAAAAATGCATAGTAAATTATTTATTTATGTGATAACAAACGTTGATTTCTTAAAATGCTTAGGAAACTATTTATTTTAGTGGTAACAAACTTCGGGCAGTTGAAATGCATAGTAAACAATTAACTTTTGTAGTAACAAACTTTGGCCCATAAAATTTACAGTAAAATATGTATTTTTGTGTTGTCAAACGTAGGTCCTCCTACAGTTCAATTTTGAAAAAAAATTACTTAATTACTTTTTTTTAATAATTAGGGTGTTCACATTTTTGGGAAACTCTTGGAAAATACATATAAAAAAAAATCTGATTAAGAACATATATACAGTAATATTTATTTTGGCGGTTTCGAACTTTATATATCAGACTAAAGATTTAAGAAAAAATAAAACTATATTATACATCAAATAAATTTATTTTTGCAGGCGATGATCATCATAATGGTTTCCCACCTTAATGAATAATAATACACTAACGAACAACTACGATTTCTTGCACTCAAAAATTTTCAAAAGAAGTTTGTAATTTTGTGTGAGTGCTTTTCAAAAAATATGGGTTGCTGGGAAAAGAAAAGACCTCCCAACCAGGACAGAAGCAAATCTAACGGAAGGAACGGACAAATTACAGATGCGATGATGGACAGGAAATGGCTAATATTTCTTGTTGAAAAAGACGCCGAACGATTAACGAACCCTTCAGCCTAAACTGTCAACTGCCGCTGCACCCCCCCCCCCCCCCCCCCGTCTAATCGGCTACTCTACTGACCATCCCAATTTGTAACAGATTATAAGAAGCG
This sequence comes from Philaenus spumarius, assembly GCA_018207615.1. Classification (NCBI taxonomy): domain Eukaryota; kingdom Metazoa; phylum Arthropoda; class Insecta; order Hemiptera; family Aphrophoridae; genus Philaenus; species Philaenus spumarius. The sequence continues at coordinate 118,516 of JAGFPH010000145.1, forward strand.
CAATTTTCTTAAATTGTTTAGCAGTGATAATTATAGATAAACACATACAAATTAAACAAATAAATGCTCCAGAGTGTTTCACACGCCTACAATTCTTATTTCAAGCTTGTATTCTAAATAATTTAACATGGTTTATATTACAGGAAGAACGTATCGTTATATAAGTGATAAACAGGAATAATTTACTTCCACGAGCAATACAAAAGTTCACATGATTAACATGAATAATTTGCAAAGAGACCTTCAAGAGTTGTATTTTTTACAAAGTACACTACATTTTAAATAAAGATATATTTCAGATCATCCTAGGTCAAAACTAATTATTTAAAAAAAAAAAAATATGTAATTGGCCTACATTATTAAAGCTAGGATTCTTCATTGAATTCAATTAATATATTTTAAGTTTAGCCAAAACTAAATCAATGTCATCTTAGAACACGGTAATTAATTTTTATTTTGATATATGATGAATATGATGATTAATTCATAGAACAATTTGACTTACACTGGAACCTTAAATAAAACTACTTTCTGTGAAACAAGCTATTTTCTGTGAAACGTGCTCTTTCTTTGAAACAAGCTATAATTTTGTTACGGTCATTTTTTAAATACCCCCGACTCTTATATTTCTTGAAATTATTGATATTTCCAGCACGTTTTGTAGGATTAGCAAGAATAAGCATTTGCTTGTGTTTTTTATTCATATAGTAACAAGCAAATTTTGAAAGATTTCGGGACTAAAGTACTGTAGAACTCAGAGTATCAATTTCGAGTGCCAGGCCAAGATCCGGCCTAACGCACGCAGTTTTTACCGGCCTAACCAATTGGCTCTGTTTTTACCCTCTCATAACTCTGAAAGTTAACAATAAATCGTACAAAGATGAACTATAGGGGTTCAAAAAGTGCACATTTTAATACTCACTCGCTAATTCACTTAATAAACCAGTGTAATGTAAACTATTATCACTACTGATGATCTCAACAGCAACTTACTTAATTTTTAATCATTTCCCGTGAATTTAATTAGATAAAAAATTTGAATATATCAAAAGAAAAGAAAAATCTACTTAAGAAAATTGAGTGGTAAAAAGTTTCGGTCTATTAAAGTAGTGGGATCAAAAATATAGCCAAGTCGATTTACAATTTAAGAAAACATTGGGTGTGTTTAAGACAAGACGTTGGAAGTGATAACGTCTATGACCAATTTATATTTTTATCAGTATTAATATTAGAGGAGAATAAAGGTCAACAAATTACACAAGTCAATATATTGTCAAAAAATATTAAATCATATTTTAAAATTGCATAATTATAATATTATAATATTGTAATATTATTATAATTATAATATTATTTCATAATAATATTACAATTATAATAAAAGTATGCGAAAAATACTGATCATTATAATGTAAGCAGTATTTATTTAGTGACTAATGATTTTGAGTGAGGTATTAGTGTATGCACTCTACATAGAATTATAAGAATAATTCAATATGTAAGGGCTAATTATTATAATATTATAATAACGTATTATTATATATTATGTATCGTCTATTCCCTCTCCACGTGCTTACTTGTCAATATATACTACTAGCTGACAGGACAATGTTCGCTATTGCAATAATATGGTTACCAAAAGCAAATGTTACATTTAAAGTATTTGTGTGTATTTTGAGACAGTGGTATTTTTTACCGCTTGCCTATGTGCTTTTACGAGATTTGTATTAGAAAAATGCTTTCGTCTTTTTCCCCTCGTTTTTTTGTATTTGTTCTGGATGCGACCGAACTGCATCAGATGATGATGTACACTGTTCTGATAGGGTTGGAAGTTGAGAAATTTTATACCATCGGGTGAAACCTGGATATTGGGAAGCTGACTGTATTTCCTCCACACTAATATCCATTGAGTTGTCAGGTAAAGACGGTGTGAGAGGAATGAGAACATCAAAGTGGCTTATAACCATCTCCGTACACCTGAAATTCATACAAAATAATTCTGATGCTGCTTGAATTTCACAGGAGGTTCCAAAAGTTACCGGTTTGCTCATATCGGCGATATATTATTTTATTGTTGAATAAATATCTCCTGTTACTTAATAAATTAGATGGTTTGAACCTGCGCCAATTGTTTGAAACATGACTAACAACTCTGGTCCTTACCTCAAACACCAGTGAATCAGTGTCATGTACAATTAAAGCCAAAGAGTACAATAAGCATTGGCCATCTGGCCTAGAAGAAACTACTCTGTGAGGAATAGGCACTCCATTAAAGTGTATGACCTCCATTGTTGTAATATGAAGTTAAATTTTATATTTAAGTGAGTAATAATAAGTTACAGTAATATAATAAAACAATGTAAAATATTACTTTGTAAAAATGTACATAATGTAAAATTTTGTCTAAACTTACTTCAGTTAGACAAAGTTCAATCTTCTTTAGAAAAATTAAAACGCACAAATTAAATATAATAATTTTAATAATAATTATTATAATTATCCCTTACATATTGAATTATTCTTAGAATTCTATGTAGAGTGCTTACACTAATACCGTACTCAAAATCATTAGTCACTAAATAAATAATGCTTACATTATAAAGGTCACTAGTTTTCGTATACTTATATAATATAACATTAATATTATAATAATTATAATAACGTATTATTATATACAATGTATCGCCTATTCCCTCTCCACGCTTTGACTTGTGTCTACGCAAAAAGTTGCGTGACGCGAGATTTCAGAAATATAGTCAAGCGAAAGTGCCCAACGGGCCAATAGAAGTTATAATTTCAAAAAGGTAATTTACTTGTGAAAATGTAGTACTGTTTACAGTATGGTTGGTTTTGTCTCAAAGCGAAACGTTTCTACTCTCACTGTCAAATGCGTTAGAAGTACTATACACTCATGCGCAGTGTGGACTGTGACTATACGAAGCATTTTCTCTAGCCGTCGGTTAAGTTTGCCTGATCGAGACGAGAAATGATACGGTTCACCTTCTCCGACGTCAACAGTGAACCTAAGAAGTTTCATCTGTAACGTGCAAGAGTACTTTTCATACTTAATAGTGTTTGAAAAGTACAAAAACTAAAGCCTAAAGTACATTAACAGCTTCTCTTTCATAATAGTAGTTTCCGTATTTTCTCCTCCAAAACTGTCCGAATAGTTTCTATTAATCTGTTTGAGAATAACACTTGCGCTGAGTGCGTGTCAGATGGACTATTTAACCTATTCCCACATTACTAAATGTCAACTACTTAGAACACAAATTTTCCAAGAACCGAATGACCAAAAAAGGTAAACTCTAACAAAAGCTAATACACCCGAGAAGATAAATAACTTTCGCCGACCCACTGTCAACCGTTGACCGACAAGACGCTTCTCATGTCCGATATACAATAAATCACGGAGAAACGAACACATTGTTAGGTTATGGCGGCGCTACCTGTTACCTGTTGGATGTTGGATGACCATTGGTCGACAGTTGGCGTAACACATGGTGTACGACTCTTACCTGGAACAGCTGACGACCAAATTAAGACATTAATCTAAGACTAATTACTAACATAATTGTTCTGGTCAGTTAACAAAAGGCAACTATTCCTAACACGTAGCCATTTT
>JAGFPH010000145.1:127140-148705 GCA_018207615.1 Philaenus spumarius
ACAAGAATTGCTCTGACTACTAATATAAGGTATTTATCTAGATATATTACAATATATTTAAAAAACATTAATTTACTATTGCTTGAAGATATTTATGTATGTTTTTTAGAAATAGACTATAATTATTATGAAACATGATCTTGTTTTTCCCTGTAAACTACCAACTAAAATTAATAAATACAAATTAATAAATACAGACACTTTTTCAGTTATATAACACTTTTTCACTGGAAATGTATTAGGCCTGATAAATCCGCTTCGGCTGACCATTTTTTAGATGAAAACCATAGTTTGAAAACATATAACTATTGCGCAATGTAACAAAACAACCAAATAAAAGCTTGGTAAACTGTTTATACTAACAAATAATGCAATGGCGGCTTGCGAATTATTAGCTTGACTGTTCAAATCTACCGGGTGTCAGAGGTAACAGTTTTTAATACAAAACGTAAAAATTGCACATTTGTGCCTTTTTTTTACCACAATTTAACTTTTTTGAGACATCACTGAAAAGAATCTAATGGGATAAAATCGATTTATAGATTTGATGTTATGCATGTAAATTAATTATACATGAAATATTGAGAACAATGTTGCCTTACATAGTATACTTTATATATCAGTAGGAGGTAAACAAAACACACACAAAAATAAGCGTGTTGTTATGATGTAACACACACTGTTTTGAACTGTAGCTACGGCTATCTTTAAGTGTAATCAGGAGTAGCTGTATCTAGAACGTAGCGACAATGTTATTGTACTGGCAATTGCCCCTTCGTTCCCCCTACCCCCACTTCCAAGTCATGAGGTTCATTCTTTGAGTTGAACAGGCCAATGTATTCTCGACGCTTCTAGAGCCGCGCGTTGTAACTCGCTGTCATATTTTAACTCTCTATTATTGAATTTATGAAACCCAGTACTAAATATTTGTAGTAGTTAAATTATTATAATATAAAAGCAATTTGTTTGGGGGTCCTAAACATGAACCACCACTGAAATACCGTAATTTCAATGATTAAGGATCAATACACAATTCGATGTTAATGTCTTAATGAATGTATTGTTAGAAAATAATATTAGTTTAGCAATTTTGTTCAGGTTATATAGTTAATTTTAGGCCACTGAAATACCGTAATTTCAATGATTAAGGATCAATTCAAAATTCGATGTTAATGTCTTAATGAATTAATTGTTAGACAATAATATTAGTTTAGCAATTTTATTTAGGTTATATAGATAATTTTAGGCCACTGAAATACCGTAATTTCAATGATTAAGGATCAATACAAAATTCGATGTTAATGTCTTAATGAATGTATTGTTAGACAATAATATTAGTTTAGCACTTTTGTTCAGGTTATATAGTTAATTTTAGGCTAGTTAGAATAATGCAATGCAGTTAAATCCTCACTATTGTAATGTTAGTTTAAGCCACGCCACTTTTTAGTTTTGTATTAAATACGGAGGTGAAACACTATTAGGTTAGTTGACCGAGCGTTAGCAAGGTCCTACTTAAAGATTGTTCGGCATTTCGTCTTATGTGTCTGTTACTCGATTACAACCAAACGCGTTGTTCGATTTTCTTTAAATTTGGTATAAATTTTCCTTGTAGTCAAGAAAAATGACCTATGTGTAGGGCTTTTCTAAAACACGACAATTATAATGTTAATATACAGCTTGTAAATTAGTCACAACGTATACTACGCAAATTTCTCAATTTTAGCTAAGTGAAAAATAGATGAATGGTTAGTGACCGTGGCTTCAGTTCTAAGGATTCTTGGTTCGATCCCATGAATAAATAAACCACTTTTTATCGTTTAATATTAATATGTGTTACAAACTTATTCTTGCTTTGATCCCATGAATAAATTATTTTTATTTACTTTTCCAAAAAATGTTTTCAATATTAATATGTGTCAAGAACTTTTATGGTTTAAATTTTGCTTTCTTTGCCTGTGCAAATACATCGTTATACAAACTTGTAAAGTAATTCGATAAATCTAGTCATTAAACAAAAATTGTAATAAAGCATAAACAGTTCTTTCAAAATAATATAAGTTATAAATTGTAATCAGTAAAAAAATCTTAATCGAAAGAAAGAAACAAATTAAAAACTGATAGTACGAACCAAATAAAACTTAGTTGAGTTGTATTTAAAAATTTGGTTTAGTCAAAATTATAAACATAAGGAAGAAATAAATATAATAGGTACAAAATCTCTTATTTTACAAACCTTTATGAAAATGAGTTATATGCTAAATTAGAAAAGCTCTTCAACGCTTCGATTTAGGAGTAGGCCTATTACCGAATTTATGTCGACCGTTCGGTATTGCGTCCATAAAAAATCTGTTTATTTTTTTAGTTACGGCCAAATGCGTTGTTTGGTTTTCTTCAAATTTTACTGAATAGTCATTGGAGGCATTTAAAACAACGTGTGCAAAATAATTAGCGAATTGATTCGACAGATCTTGTACATTATTGGACTGAAATGAGGAAATTATACTTTTATATCTAACCCAATTTGATATTTCCCTAAAATTTAATTAATATTATGCCATAAGTTTAGAAAATCATTCCTATTAGACAGAGAACTTTTTCATAAAAATCTGCAAGAGCAGATTTTAGATTTTTACGCGAGGTCTGTTCACAGTATTGATATAAAATGTGTAAAACAAATTTAAAACTTTTTTCTTTGGAGTATTGAATTACTAAAACTCTTCAATATGCTTATATGCTTTATCTGTTCTCCTGAATTTTAAAGGAGATTTGTAAATTCAACAATACAAATGAGAAGGTAGTCATCTAGCCAGTCAGGTAATTTGGTCCAACTGAACTACCCTTATGTCGACATATGGAGCACAGGTGTCTGACATGGGCTGATCCCTCTGTCACTGACTGTGCCTAACATCTTCAACTGTCGGGTCTATCTTACAACAAAGAACATCCTAAGAAAAAAGGCAAAATATAATTAATTAGAGAAACCCGATTTAAAAATATATAAATTTGGTGTATTACGGGATTCTAAAGACACAGTTGATAATGTAGTAAAACAATAAAACAAAAAACTATCCAAGTGCGCAAAAAACAAAAAACACGCAACCAATTTGGATTTAAAAGGCTTTTCACAGTAATTTTGATTAAAATAGTAGACCCCAAATAAGCAATGGAATACAAGGTCGAAAAACATGCTTGGCGAATTTCTCTACTACAAAGACTTATTTACTTTAAATCACAAATAAAATATTCATAATTTGAACTTAAATAATTTAAGTAAAATTACATGAAAACTGAGCAATCACTGCCTGTTACCATTACAAGACAATGACAAATCTCAGCATAAGTTTACAACACGCCTCCCTGCTGATATCTTTGCAGAAGACGGCGTTTTTTTTTATAAAAGAGAATTGTGCTGCCAACCTACACATTGAAAGTGTTTAAATCTTGAATTGTGACAGTAATAGGTTTTCGTCATGTTTCTTTCTTATGACGTGTTAACTAGCTTTATTAAGCTGTAATTATACTATGTAAACTTACTATAAATTAAGCTATAATTTGAATAATGGTGTTGGAAAATAATAGATTTTAAAGGATTTTACCTTCAGGTGGTTTACTAGGGACCTTACTAGGGACGATTAAAAAAATATATATATATAAACTGTCACGACTGAATTTGGATTGTAAAATTTGCTCAGCAAGCATGACATATATGGGTTTTAGTTTAGGAATTTATTTGATTCTGTATAGGCTACTTATATTATTTGGTTTAACTTGAATACATTTTGTGTATTATTGTGTTTCATTTACTTGTATATAGAATGATTGGAACAAACTATTAACATTTTTACAAACAAAAATACACAAGTTAAACATGTTGTAACAGGTTGAAAACCCAATTACTGGAGCGCTATGGCTATTGTACGTAAAAGTCCTGCCTAAACTATAAAACCATTAACAAAACAAAACCACCAAATACACGTTTAAACACATTATAAACAAAGAAATAACTCAAATAAGAAACTAAGACAGGGGGCCCAACGGACATGGTTTTTACTAAACATTTTTTTTATGAGTAACTCATTTAAACATTTGTGAACGTGTTTTTGTTAAGTGTTCCATGACAACGGAGGAGTTTCTCCAATAACATGCTTGATGATGGCTAATAGCCGAAACGATCGTCGTTTTACAATACGGCAAGTGACTAGTCTGACGACGGTAAGTTGTAACGTCATATTAATAAATTAATGTTGTTAATAAAATGAAGTTTTACTTTCGGAGTTTCACGTTTCATCTGTTTGGTCAACTTCTATAATATATGTTTTCAAGCTTATGAAGTGCAGCAGTTTTCAGATAATTTCACCACTCTCAGATATCAAATAGGACGAGAAAATGGTCGCCTAATTACTGGTTACGGGAATTAAATTTTTACACTTTTCAAATTTGAAGACCTTAATAATAATTCGTACAATAATTCCAATAGAATGAAATATAATTAAGGAATTTTCTCAGATTTAAAAATGTAATTGTTGTTGCCACAAAGAAAAATGAAATGTGAGTTTCATTCAGTACATAATATTGATTTATTTCTAACCAAGAAAAATTACTTTTTTCCAGATATGGTAAAGATTGGATTAGGACCCGCGCTGAGTTTTTTGCTTTAAATTAGGTATAAATTTCTTGTGGTGCATTACTTCCCTTCTACCTGTATACACAATCAGTTGATTATTTGTTACAATATTCAGTTTTTGTAGGTTACGTTAAAAAAATAAACATACACAATAAATCAATGAAAAAGGTTTACTGTGTTGTAATTGAAATATCTGTTTTTACATATTACTAATAAAACATCTAACTATAAGCTTCACACAATTTTAGGTTAGGCCTAAACTGAACCAAAACACGTTTTTGAAATCATTTAGATTTATTACTATAGCAACCAAATTAGAAAATTTCGAATCCGAAAAACGCTTACTATACTGTAATAGTAACACCTATTACTAATAAAATTATGCCAACTTTATTCTTTACTAGGCCTAATTGACCAATTTGAAATACTGCTTGACCGTATCACATATTGTTCATATTTCATAACTTGAAAATTGCTTCTTTTGTGTAAAAATAAAAAATCTGTTTCCTATTTAATCGTCATTCCCGTAAAAATATCATAGAATCTGTTTGCATTTATTTCGCAGCGGGGGTTGGTGAGCAAAGTGAGCAGTGATAGAGCCCTCTAGTATATATATAAAATCATGACATTTTAGAAGAAATATTTGTCTATAGAATGGGGTAACATGTATTCGACGTTTTAAATCAACTACAGTAAATCTTAAACAGTAAATTTGAAAACTGTTACTTGAATAAATTGCTGCCAATACTTTGTTGAATGTTTGAGTATCGTAACAATTAGTCCAATTTGTTGCAATAGTTGCTCGTAAATTCTTAACATTCTCACAGTATTCTAGAACGCCATCTTTAATATTTAGTTTAGGAAAAGTGACCATTTCCATTGTGTTTGGTAGTCGAGCGTGGATAAGTTGACTATTTTGGTCTAATGAGTAGTAACCCTTTGCGATCGCTTTTTTTTTAACACAAAATGACATTTAAACTGTCCTGTGCAGTTCTGCTAGACAGCGGCATTTTGATTTCAGCTCGTATTTAATAGTATGTGAGTTAACTATGTGAGATATAACTAATCATACCTTAATATACAAGCATCGAATAGGTCTAAGTATATGTTAAATTTTTATAGAGCTATTTTGCTTTGTAGCGGTAAATTGAAAGTTTTCGTTTTTTATCCACTTAATGTTTATATTAATCGGCTTTCAATAGATTTATAAACTTGGGACTATTTAGTTGCAGTGGAAGCATTGGATTTCTCGTTAACTCATGCTCTTTTATTATCGTTTTATCTCGCTCAATTGGTGGCATTCATGATTCCAGAGGTTACTCTCCTTAATTTCTTTTGGCGAGCAAGTAATTAAGCAAGTCACTTTATCCCACGGTTTTTGTCTTCTTTTCTGCTATGGAGAGTTAACGCCTCTTCTTAATTTAAATTAATCAGACACTGGGGATGCTTGAATCAAGCATGCGTCAAGTACAGGTTGCTGAGGTTTTCAAAACCAGTCATCAGATTGTGGAGGAGGTATACGGGCAGATCTTCAGAACATTTCCCAGGCCGGGGACGTTCTACAACCGCTACTCAGGAAGTTTACTACCTGGTGCTAAAAGTGCGGCGTCGGCATACCATCACTGCGCCCGAATTGTCGATCCAGTTACGATACACAAATAACGTCACTATTTATCCCGAAGCCGTACGAGGGCTTTTACATGGATCGGGGTTTTCACTCTAGAAGTCCAATTGGAGTCAAAGTGTTTCTTCGTGGAAATTGCGTTGCGAGAATTAGATGGGCAGAACAGAACTTGGATTGGTCTTTGAATAACTGGTCTATTGTGCAATTCACAGATGAATCTCACTTTTTGTTTTACGCTGAGAGTCATTAAGTAAGAGTTTGGAAGCGATCTGGAAACGGGAGAAAGGAGGTATCATTGCGGTGTGGGCTTGAAGTTTAGTGGAAGAACTGACCTCGTTTTCCAAGATGGTTTCGTAAATGCACTAATGCACCGTGAAACAATTCTTGAACCTGGTATGTTCCCTTATGCTGGCGTGATTCTCATTTCCGTCTTGTGCACAACCCCAATCCAACCATTCCTGCTCAGGTTGACGACTGGCTTGATAGGGAGGGGGTTGAAATTTTGCTTTGGTCAGCACAGTCTCCAGACCTAAATCCCATCTAGCATGTGTGGGACTTGCTTCGAAGACGTGTTACTCGTGATATGGAACATGTCCACAACGTTGCAGACCTCCACGAACTTTTTTAGCAGCAAATAACTCCCGCTCCTGCAACGCCGAGTTGACCACATCATCCAGAACATGCGCAGATAGATACGAACAATATCTAACTCTGTACTGAGAGGCTTAATTTCCAGTTTATTTTTTTTTTTAAGTTTAATAAAAGCATAAAATTTTTACAATATTGTCGTTTATTTTTGTAAAAACAAACATACTGAAATATTGCATTATTTTTTAAATAAACTCTATCGTTTTTCTTAAAATGTACCTAATTACATGCATTTAATGTCTATATGGGTTTGCATTGAAAACAAATATTTTAATTTTGAACAATCGAACAAAACTTTTTTTTTTAATATCCCTAGACTTTTGGATGTGTGTGTTACTTACTTGTATTTATATTTAGTAGCAACTTTTACTATATTAATGCTCATTAGAATAATTAAATATGTTAAATAAATTATTTTAATTTTGTATTGATAAAACTCAACCCAAATATATGAACTAAAATTTTTTTAAATACTACTTCTGTTGATTTTTTTCACCCAAATGTCAAGTTTTAAAAATCAAGTAAATAAGATTCGCAAAAATTACTGTTAAGGTTTGTAACACAAAGGTATCAGTAAAATCAACTAAATATCCAAATTATAATCTATTAAAAAACCAAGTTTTTAGCTAAGCATGCGCTTTATTGCAAAGGTAATTCCGGGCTTTAGAGAAGTCATGGGAGATTTTTAATACGACCTGGAGGACAAACCGATATGTCCAGTTATGCTAGACAGGAGAGCCACGATGTCGCTCAAGTGCGAAAAAATACCGAGCAAACAAACAAATCCGCCATGTCCAGTGGTACTGGCAAGGAGAACGCAAACTGATAAATTAAACTTTTCAGCACATTTAGAAATATTGTGAACATCACAACCTGTCTTCAACCTCTATTGTATTTTGTCTTCAACCTGTAAGTTCAGCTTTACCTATTTTAAATGTAAATAAAATTGTAGGTTGTCAGCTTAGATAAGAATACTAATTCGATCACGCAGCTGAGCCGGTGATGTTAGTTGAGCAAATTTCCAAAGTGAAGTTTATTTGTTTTACGATTTCAACCAACTATTTGGGAAATTGGCCTACTAACGAAGGAACTGAGTAGCTGCTTGAGTGTACGAAATATATTAAGTAGAATGTGTTTGCACCTCAGCCTCCGGTCCCGGCTCACACGCTGTTTTCATTCGGCTTACACCTAGTCCTTGCTTGGATTTAAACCTGGCGTTTTTATGGTATTTTACGTTTTGATCGAATTTGGGGGAACCTGACGGGGATATAAGGTCGTGTTAAATCTCCTATATTTATTGTTATATATTAAAACCCCAAACATTTTATTCTAGAATTAATAGAATTTTAGTGCTTACGGTTGTTATAATATTTTGACTAACAAACTCGTCCAACGTGTACCAAATTTGGACCTAATCGGACGTATATTTACATACATAACACTTTTAATTTCACCCCAAAACGTATTCTGGAGAGCGTGGTCAGTACTCTCGACCTTAGGTATCACCATTAGAGTCACTTCAATAGCTCATCTTTTCTCATCTTTTCGTTAATAATGTAGTAGACATACACACATAATACAGACATCAAACTACATAAATGCGTTTTATATGAATTTACAATTTTAATACTGTTTTTGGTGAATTTACAAACATTATTAATTAATTACAGTCCATTAAATACTGTAACAGGAGTAATAATGTACTGTTGTCAGTAACTTCGCACAAGAGAAGGGATACAAACAACAAACAACAGACTACAATATACAAGTTATAATACAAAATGTATAACTGAAAGTAAAACCGGCAAACTTGGCCAGTGAGATACTATAATAGTATTATGAATGAAGATGCACAACTTCCATTTTATTTCCACGACCTGCAGCTTGTTTACATGCCAGAACACATGCGCTATATATATAGTAGCTTACCAGATCAAGTATTTGTAGCGGGTACTTGAGTTTTGACGCCAGACTTTTACATAGGCACTGATAACACTTATCACATAGACGAAAATACTTGACCTGTCCGTACAGTATTGTCTCAATAGCTCGGGTCATAGACATTTCAAAATTATGTCGGTTATATGTTGCTAATTTTATGACTAGCTAATCTGAAATTGTTTTAATTGCATTCATCGTCCTATATTATTATACTACCAATATTTGTAAATATATTTTCGTCATGGAAAAAACTTCTAAAGAATTTTATGAGATTCAGTAATTGTAATATGCATTGAGTAGATTAAATCCTTCGTACATGCCATACCTTTGTAAACTTTCTCAAAACACATAGCCCAGTTGATGGTTGCATTATTAAGTTGAACTGGAATGCCGACATCGCCAGTATTCTGCCCTGGTAAGCCAAAACACCGTAACTGACAAAGTGATACATTTTTAGTAAGAATTGAGCTTAAGGTCAATGAGAAATCATAAAAACGAAACCAAAGCATCGTACCTACTACCGTTTCGGAAATAATAGGGTCTAATGTTACCGTAACTACGTTCAAAACCATATTGTCTTTAACCCACAAGACATTAACTACAAGTAATAAGCCAAAAAGCAGTAGGCCTACCTTCATTGTAGACACTGTGTTTTGGCTTAAAATAAATTAACTTATGGAAACTATTTTACATTAAATACAATTACAATAAGTAAAAATATTTAAATAAAAGAATGCATTTTGGCATAAAAAAGGTTTTAATTTGATTTTGAAGTAACTGTATATAAGGCTGAAAACAATATTTTTTAAATATGTTTATTTAGGTTGGGAATGAGAGACAACAACTAAAACGTAATTATCTTAGAAACAAACGTGATGCAGTTACTGTCTTTTTCTTTTTTTTTCTAGGGCAGTATTATTAGTGTCAAAATAGTTCAGGTAGATGCTGTACTTTTTAACAGAGTATTATCAATGAATACAGAAACTATAAGAAGCGCAATCCCCATGTTAAAAAAGTCAGCCCAGTTTTATTTGAATTTGACGAGGTTGCCACGGCGTTCACTAGGTAGCGGAAGCGCCACTGTCGCCGCCGTGCCTGTGCTAGAGAGAGACAGAGAATGGCACTCAGAGAGAATGAAAATAAATACAAATTAATTATTATACTTCCCATAAAGCTAGAGAGCTGGAAATTGGTACATTCATTTCTTACAAGATATATATAAAAGTAAACCATATTTGTATTTTTCAGTGTGCTGCTAAGGGGTGAAAATGTAACAACAACCCCTAAAATAATATTAAATAATTATTATACTTCCCATAAAGCTAGATAACTGGAAATTGGTACATTTATTTCTTACAACACATTTATAAAATGTAAACCATATTTCCTTTTTTCACGTGCTTCTTAAGGGTGAAAATGAGATAACAACCCCTAAAACAATGCAAATTAATTATTATACTTTCCATAAAGCTAGAGAGCTGGTAATTTGTACATTTATTTCTTACAACGTACATATAAAATGTAAACTATATTTGCATTTTACACTGTTCTGCTATGGGGTGAAATTGTAATAACAACCCCTAAAACAATACAAATTAATTATTATACTTTCCATAAAGCTAGAGAGCTGGAAATTGGTACATTTATTTCTTACAACGATAGTATTCATAAGCGTATTGTTTTTTCACAAAAATCGTCAGTATCTCGAAAACAGTGTGTTCTAGAGCATTTTTGACGATTCTCGACCCCTCTTTAGGAAGCACCATCTTTGACCAGTTATGGGCTATACAACGGTAAAGTGTATATGCTATTGGGGGCTCTCTCCCCCCTCCCCCAAGTCGAATTTTGACTTCTACAAATTGGGTAAAATAATTGAGAGACGGGTCAAAACAAATGTTTTTTAATGCAAAAAACACGTTATTCCGTCAGAGGTTTTTGACAATTCTCGACCACTCTTTAAGTGACACGTAAATATATACATTTTTACCTCCATTTGTTACAATTTGTCAACATTTACCATCAGACTGATTGTATTATACTTCTGCTTACACCATGATATATTCCCGTGCGAAGAACGGGTACAACAACTACAATATACCATCGGCTTCGATTATATTGCAATGATTTGAAGCTTTTTCATTGTTTTTTTCACAAAAATCATCAATATCTCGAAAACGGTGTGTTCTAGAGCATTTTTGACGATTTTCGACCACTCTTTAGGAAGCACCATCTTTGCCAGTTATGGGCTATACAACGGTAAAGTGTACATGCCCCTGGGGGATCTCCCCCCCCAAGTCGAATTTTTACAAATTGGGTAAAATAAGTGAGTGACGAGTCAAAACATGTTTTTTAATGAAAAACACGTTATTCCGTCAGAGGTTTTTGACAATTCTCGACCACTCTTTAAGTGACACGTAAATATATACATTTTTACCTCCATTTGTTACAATTTGTCAACATTTACCATCAGACTGATTGTATTATACTTCTGCTTACACCATAATATATTCCCGTGCGAAGAACGGGTACAACAACTACAATATGCCTATAATTTGATAGAGTTTGGTATTTTGATAAAAAATATAATATTTAAATAACAAAAATATCACAAATATGCCTACAGTTATTTAAAATCATATCTAAATAATCTTTATAATTGTACACATTTACTAAGTTAAAAATCTCCTCAACATAGTATGCCTACATAAAGTTATTACTTTTTAAATAGTATTTTTAAAATTATTAATTTCTGACAACTAAATACATTCTTTGTCTTCAACAACAATCGTTTAACATTGGCCTAGGCCGATTTCAGTATTTCTAGGTTATTAAAATGTAAAAAAAATAATAATAAAGGTTTTATCATAGATTACGATTTATACATGGGTAATCCTACATAAATCGACACGCAAGCCGTCACTTTAACAGTCACACGCGTAATTTTGTTGTATGTTAAACAGTCAATTGTATTTAAAATATTTCAATGTAAAAATTGAATAATAAAGGTTTTATCATAGAGTATGATTTATCCATGGGCAATCCTAAAATATTTTAATGTAAAGTTTTTAATAATAAAGGTTTTAACAAAGAATATGGTTTAGTCATGGATAACCTTAAAATCCATCACCCATAACTGTTGCATGAAACTGCTTCCGTCTTATATAGCTTTCTAGCAAAACTATATATATATATATATAAAACCAAATACCACTCACTGACTGACTGACTCACTCATCACGATTTCTCAAGAACTACCGAACGGGTTGCAATCAAATTTGTTATGTAGCTTCCTCTAGGTGTTCGCTAAGAAAGGTTTTGCAAAAATTAGAAATTTTAGGGGGTTTTGGGGTGGGGGGTCAAAGTTACTAGAAAAAAATCAGCAAACGGATTGGAATGAAATTTGGTATGTAGCTTCCTCTATAGCCCTAGGTGCTCCCTAAGAAAGGTTTCCAAAAAATTCTAAATTTTAGGGTGGTTTGGAGGGTCTAAGTTACTAAAAATCACCATAAGAAACACATAGTGTACTATATTTATTGATATGTTTTTGTTGCTAATATACAGTTAACTTTGATTTGTCTATCCGTGCAAAGCCGCATCGGGGTGAAAATGTAATAACAACCCTTAAAACAATAAACATTAATTACTATGCGGCGAAACTTTGGACCGTGTGCGAAGCCACGGGTACAACAGCTAGTATTTAAATAAAACAAATAAAATTTGCTTTCACCACGTATTTTGTCACAATTATTTATGGTACACTATGTAGTAAGAAATCAAACACCAACATATGAGTAAATTTCTTTAATAACTAAAATTTAAATGGCTCATCTGATTTCTTATAAAATTTAATTCCAATAAGGATTATAACTTCAATTTTCTGTAAAGTAGCATACACCATTACATTCCAACTAGATTTTCATCAAAGAATACATTTTTTTATGTTATTAGGTATACACTTCTATTAAGAATTAAATGATAAAACCTTTGTATATTTTGAAAAAAAAATTTCAAAAAATGTTTACTACTTTTTACGTAGGCCTAAGCCTAAAGTTGAACTTGTTTCTTTTGTTACTGAACATTTTTTGTTTCTTTAGCTAATAACTTTGAAAATTTTCCATCAATAATTTTTTTACCGGCACATATAAATTCTATTCTTTGACATAATATAAAGAGCTATAGTATTATTTGTCGATTTCTATACAGAATAATAAAGTAAAGTTAATACACTTAAATGTCATTTTATATAGTTTGCTATGCCATATTTATGTTGTCATTATTATTTTTCTTTCCGTAATTATGGGTTACTTTGTCATACTATAAAGAGCTGCAGTATTATTTGTTGATTTCTATACAGAATAATAACGTAAAGAAAATACACTTAAATGTCATTTTATAGTGTGCTAAGCCATGTTGATTGAATGGTAAACAATGTTTAGATTAAAATAAATATTAGTATCATACAACATTATAAATCATTTTACCTTTAATCTTCGAGTGATTTATGAAAGTCAAACTTTTTACTAACGGGGAAAAGCAGTTAAAATATATTACTAAAGCTATACAACGAGACGGTAGCCGTGAGCCGTGGGAATATAGCGAGATTCTGGCGCTTACTTAATCGTTAACCTGCTGTAAAAACCAAACCAATTGAGCTAATTTTTTGAAAAAATATGTTTCATAAAATTTAACTTATTGGCTCAAACTTTTACGCTTACACTTCGTCTCTGACCAAAAAACAAAAAAATTTCTCACAGAACAACTTTTTCGTGTCACAATTTAAAGTTCCATATTAAATCTTAGCTTTGGAAATTTATGTATACCTTTAAAGATTTTTTATAATTAATAATTTTTATAACAATATCATCCTACACTAATATTCTGTCAGTGTGTAAAATTTCAAAGAAATCGGTGTGTTGCAAGTGTTCAAAACAACAGTGTATTTGAAACACGAGCATCACAATTTTAGCATCATCTCCGAGCCGTTTTGGCTTTCTAGACCTTCCCAAGATAGTTTAGGCACACTTCATTATTTCATACTGTATACAGGCGATGGGACAGTTAATTTTATTCTGTGGTCGCTGGTGCGATGGCAAGGGGTTGGAGGGGAGTGTGCGACACTGGCGCCGACAGCCTGCGCCTCGTTGCGGCCGCCGTGCTAAGCTTGTTTTGGCGCGAATAAAATCGGCTGACTATTCTCCATATACATTGCGCTTCTTATAGTTTCTGTATTCATTGGTATTATGGAATAGAAGACACTTTAAGAGAATTTCTTGTCCGCTGAGCAACTTATAATTAAGGGCCTCTACCTGAGTAGGAAGGTCCGTGGAGTAAAAATGTTAAAAATTCAAAGCAAAATGGTGAGTTTTAGGTCCTTCTTAAAGCTACTGTATCCTTTTAAAAAGCGTTGATTATAAAGTATATTTTGTGTGTTATGAGGAGTGGAATTCAAGAAGCAATAAAAGTATTTTTGTATATGTTTGATTTAACTGTTGTTTAAGGTAAAATACAGTTTGTTCAACTTTGTACAACCACATGACAGGACACACTAAGGGATATTTCTGATAAGAGTTTCAGTTACATCAACCAATCCCATCAAATCTGTTTGAGCCAACTATTATTACTATCACTATTATTTCTATTGATTTTAAACAATTTAAAAATTCCAGAAATGTTTTGTGACTTTGTGTTCTTATGGAAATTTTGCTTCTCCTACCACTTCTTATTCTTTTAAGGAATTGAAATGTATGTTTCAGTATTACAGGTACAGTTTTTAACAAGCCTTAATGGTTACCGGTACATAACAATAAATCATAACCTATTGACTTCCATAAAAATTAACACTTGTTGTTTCTGTTAAATTAATATTTGTATCTAATTTTAAAAAGTGTTAATATTTTTTGACCTTAAATCTTATTTGGAGCTCCTCCACTCCTTTGCCATTCCACAGTCCTTACGTTCCGTCTACGTCAGAAGTCACAACCATAACTCTGACTTCCTTTACGGACTGGTCTTTCGTGTCAACACCCAAATTATCACTTTCTTCATAAATCCGTACTTCGGAAGAACTTATAATATAAACTTCCTCTTTAATTAAAATTTAAAACCCTGTCCGCCATATTTAATCTGATTCAAATAAGTGCAATGCTACAGAATAAGACATTTTTATGTTAATTCGTGGAATAAATTTAAAAATTTGGCTTCATTTTAAAGTACTTTGAAGTACATTTGAAGTTGATTGCCAAATACACTTTCAAAAACCGTTGTATTGTTTTCATAAACGTATGATATAAATAGTAAAGTTTATTAATTTTTTACTCAGTAGCAAAAAGAGATATTGCAAAAAACTTAGGCAATCATCACCCACAATCTATTTTACTTCAAGGAAAAAATACAGCTTTCGTTTTTTGACGAAAATAACACCAAAATATGAAAAACAGTGAAGATATGGTTAGGTTAGGAACATTTAAATTGTAGCCAACTTCACCGTTTTGAATTTAGGGACCCGAGCCTTAATTTAAAAAATGTTAAACCCAGTCCGTGCACTTGCCCCTTCTGCCAACTCCCGTCGACGGCCTCGTAAAATAGGTTGCATTATCTTCTTTTTTTCCGGAGAATGGATGGAAGCTCTACCAGCCAACATCTAGAGTCAGCACCACCTGATAGTGTGGAGATGTCATTCACTAAACCACCCCACGCTCTTTGGTCATCGACGCCATCCTGGAACTGCTGTGGTATTACTTCAGAATGGTCGTGCCTGTCTATCTTACTTTTCTCACTTGTACCTCTTACTTCCGTTAATTGTTGCTACTCATGTTACTTATTGTTTACTCTTGCGCAATAATTCCACTCTCCTTTTCCTTTTGGTTCAGTATTGATCTTGCCCATCTTGTAATTTCTCGCTACTGGTGTTCGTTGGCCATCATAAAATTGGCAATTGATGCCACATCAGGAACAGACCCTATTTCCAGATATTTCCTGTCACTCGGCCATCGCTGACAATGGTCCTGAGAAAAGATTTCTTTGTATTTCTTCATAAATTGTAAGAGTTTGGACATTATAATTTATATAAAATAATAATTATAATTTATGAAACTATAACGTAAAGAAATATTCTTGGTCATTTGAAACAAAAGAATATTGTTTACAATATTGGTGAAATGGGATTTAAATATTTACTACAGAAACAGAAAAATCTGATCTATTTTAAAGGTTTATCAAATAAAATGTACACTATAGTAAGAGCATGTTGTCAATAATGTAAAAAATGTGAAATAAATGGGTGAAATCCAAATCCGCATTAATTTTAATAATGTAATATACTGTGCATACAAGATTAATACATAGTAGTAAGATGGCCTGCTAACCTGTAATTTAATGTTTTTAATTTTTGTTAATATTATTGCCTTTACAATTAGTAGTCAATATAAAGAAAAGTAAGAATGCACTCGTGGGACTGCCGACAAAAGTGAAAACTGTCAGGAATACAAATCGTTGGATATATTTTTCTAATCCGAAATTTGATCATTATTTTGATATTGTCCCATTTAAAATATAAACATAAAAAATAATAAAATATAAACATGATTGTCTTTAGTCAAATGATAACTAAAAAACAAGATGAAAAGATGAAACACTTTTTCGAGACTTCGGCTCGTGTGTTTCTTTTTTAAATAACTGTCAAAATCTGGTTTCCCGTACAAAAAACATATAAAAAGATACCACACACTGTATTTTTAAAAAAATAATCAAAAACATTACCCGATGCGCTACGACTTTTTAACTCTCAAAATCGGTTTTCCCGTACCCAAAAACATATAAAATGTTACCCCTCACTGTATTTTCAAAATTTTTACCCATTATTTTCAAAGTGTTGACCACAAAACGTAACCCCGACGCGCTACGACTCACGCTAGAAAGCTCAAAAGCTTTTCAACTCTCCGCAATCAAACTACGAAGATTTTGTCACCACCAGAAATTTTATACGACGTCTGTGAGTGCATGTATCGTGTTACAGACAGACAGACCCACACAAAATTATCGTATCATTTCAATACTTCGGCATTTTAATGCGAGAAGAAGTAACATAATCTTAGGTTCGAGCTATACTTAACCAACATATAGGTTCGAGAAAGGCTAACTTTATTATAATTTGAATATCTGTTGTTAAATATTAAATTTAAACAGCTAATTTTTATTAAAAGTTTAATAACATATTTTAGATTAGGCCTATACTGAACCAACACACGTTTCTTTAATGCATTTACATTTATTACCAAAGCTACCAAGTTTGGATTTAATGCATTAAAAAAATGAGAAAGCACTATGTCCATTTTAGAGGATCACTAAGTACACTAATTTCACAACTTATAAAATTTCCACAATTCGAACAATTCCATTTCGGAGGTATTACAAAGTAAACAATTTTAATACAACTTACAAAATATGGAAACACAATGTTCATTTCATCGGCAGCATGACGTGACTAAACCCATACAGCTATTGACATTAAGCTTTTCAATTTACCACTGCCTATTTTAAATCGTCGATTTCTTCTTATTTTACGATCAGTTGTTACATTAAACTTCTGGTTTATATCAGTACGTGAGTAAACCAATCAAGAAGAAGAAATCATCGACGAAATAAAAAACGCAAAGCGACTTACTTTAAGTGCGTACCGCGAGTTCATATATTTTACCTCATCCAAACAGTGCCCGTTAAGCATAAAAAGATTTAATAAAAAAAATACTGGTGCATGTACTATAATAATAGGGGCGAGTTAAACAACAAGATCAGAATTACTTAATATACATTTAGAGAGTTTTTACTGTTAAAAAATGTGACAAATATAGAACTCTTATTCATACGGTTTAGA
This sequence comes from Philaenus spumarius, assembly GCA_018207615.1. NCBI lineage: Eukaryota > Metazoa > Arthropoda > Insecta > Hemiptera > Aphrophoridae > Philaenus > Philaenus spumarius. The sequence goes on from JAGFPH010000145.1 coordinate 144,850, forward strand.
AGTACAATGCTGGAAAAACAACTGACGCAATGCAATGAGACAGCTGGAGACTTAATGGTTTGTTACTTATACATGAACGTAAGTTCTCATTTGGTTGACAAGTCTTCGAAAAAATATTTTATAAAAAGTACTTAGGGATAGTGCCTAACGTTAAGACATGGTCTTGAAAGAAGAAGCATAATAACAATTTCATTGGCAACCGTACTGCAATATTCATTATCTTCACAAAAAACACGACTCTCGTGTTTTAATAACAAAACAATTATGGCGACGGCGATCATCAACATTAATCGCGCAACTTGTTATAATTATGAATATAACATCGAAAAATCGTGTGTATATAGAATTTATGGGCTATTAATAGCATCGCTTAAGTACATACAAGTTATAGACTGAATGCAAGCTGTTGGTTGGACGGTTGGGCTTAACATATGCTCACGCCACGCCGGATAACAAATCATCTACCGACACGAAATTCTTTATACTGTTCACACTAGGTACGTGTCACGTGTCGCCCACGTCTTTAAAATTTAATAAAGTTTGTTTGTGCTCAGTTGTCGCTAATTTGTGCCTCAAATAACAATGTTTGTGGTTGTCTGGAAATTACGTTATTTAAAAATCAAAGCGAGGAGTGGTAAAATGCTAGACCCTCCTTCTTAGTAAGTCCCGGTGAAAACGGTATGGTGTGTTTGTGCAAATTTGTAATATAAGTACTTGATGTTTTGATACTCAAGCACAGGAGTTATTGTGACATGCAAGCCCACACCATCCAAAATGTAAAGGCCTAATAATAAATGTATAAACGTTTTCAAGGAAAAAAACACAAACTAATTTGTACATGCGATTTTAGGTGAAAAATATCAAAATTTCACAAGACCTTTCGGATTTCACTAATACACCTTAACATATGTTTTAAAAAGTACTTATAGTTATACTGGCTAATAATATGGCCCTGACGTTTTCCAGATTTTCAATTAAAAACTATGACTAATGTGCATGCTTGTTTAGGAAAATATAAAAGTTTCACTATGAATAGATATACAAAGAATGTTCATAAAGTGTCTTTATTATTTTTGTTGCTGAAAATAAGTTAACAAAACTTTGTGTTGCATAGTATTAACATTTTTCGACATATCTGAAAGTCTATGATTTTGGAGTGCTTGAGGATATGGGGTTAACAGTTTCAAAAGTAAAGGTTAAAAGTTAATCATGAAAAGCTAATGGCGCAAACTGGAGCTGAGTATCTTGCTTCGTTTTAAAGTAATGGAGAATCAAAGTTCTGGAAAATTATATTTTTATCATTGATTGCCTATTACTTTGATTGTCCATTACTGAAACGGTAAGATATTAAGATTTGTGACATTCTGTTTATCTTTTAATCATTTTTCCAGCATTACCTACGTTTACATTTGAAAATGTGAACCCCCCTTACCTCCCTAAGCCTCACAAAATCATAGAAGGTCAGATTTCTCAAAAAATGTGTCCTGTAATACAACACAAGATATATACAAAGTTTTGCTAACTTATTTTCAGTAACAAAAATAATGAACACTTTATGGTTTATACTTTATGTTATTCAGCATGTCAATTCTAGCAAATAATATAACATGTGTCCTATCTTGTTTATCTTAGAAGATGTCTGTCTGCATGCGTTTAAAAAAAATATATTTCATGAATGGTTTAACAGTAGGATAAACCCTGTGTGTCATATTGAATCTGATTCTCATATAAGAGCAATGCTACAGAATAAATAATTTTTTTTCCGTTAATTCGTGGAATAAATTTAAAAAATTGGCTTTATTTTGAAGTATTGTTATATGAGGATGTTGACTGCCGAATACATTTTCAAAACCCGTTGTATTGTTTTCATACACGTATGATATAAATAGTAAACTTTATTAATTTTTTGCTCAGTTGCAAAAAGAGATATTGCAAAAAACCTTAGCAATCAACACGCACTCTCTGTTTAACTTTAAGAAAAAAAAATACAGCTTTAGTTTTTTGATGAAACTAACACAAAAATATGCTTAAAAGTTAAGGTATGGTTAGGTTAACATTGTATCCAACTTCGCCGTTTTGAATTTAGGAACCCGAGCCTTAAGTGCCCACATGCATTTTTGGTTGAAATAGTCAAGGTTCCGTAGTGGGTTTATTAGTACATGTTAATACCTGTTAAGATGCAATTAGCATTATGTAGAGGTGCATTGTCTCCAGCCAAAAATAAACACTAAAAAAAAAACAAGTCAAATTTCACTATATTTAAGTTTATATAAGTTTAACAAAATTATTTTTTTTAAAGCACAAGATACGCGTAATATTCTATCTAGACGCCATTTTAGAGACACGTTTCCTTTACCTGCATGAGTAATCACATCGTGAATTTCTGAAAGGTTTTGGAAATTACCCTGTATGTTCGTGTCAACTGCGAAAAACTTAGTTTGAAAGGAGATTTGTAGAGATATGATTGAGCACCAAATTAGTTGAAAGTTAAAATTTCTCATTTTGTCCGGTCATCCGCATTTTTCCATAAATGCATGATTATTTGGAAAATTTTGCGTAAATTTCCTTATGTCTAATACGGGTGAAGTCGGATCTGACATCTGAAGAATAATGTAACGGTTTATCTTAACGAATATATAAAACATTACAAAACGATAGTGATAAAATTATGAAAAAAATTCTGAACTCGACAAAATATACGCTTTGAATTTAAAATCAACCGTTTCAAAGCTTAAGCAAAGCGTCAGCGATGGTATGATTGAATGTTATAGCCTACTCAAAGAAATAATTTCCACTTCGACGAATGTTGCCAGATTGGAGTTGAGGCGGCAACGCAGAAGGCATTTGCATTTCCTAATGGCAAGCTATAAATTAAATGATGATCCAACGGCTACATATGGGCGTTGTGAAAGTTAGCTACTTTCCATAAGCAACAGTCGTTGCTTAATTTCTAAATGCGACATCTCTCGAGGGAGCTCATTTATAAATTTTGGTCGTTGAAAAATTACTGGGTTGGGTGTTGTGAACGTGTTTTGTTTATTTTGTGCGCGATTAAACGATGTGTTGTTTGTCGCTAACGGATTCAAAGAACATTTTGTAAAGGTAATCATTTGGGATTTTTTATGAGAAACAAAGCAAAAACTAAACCCCAGACACGGAAACCTGTAGATGCGTAGGTACAGTATAAAAGATAATAGATTTAAAAAAAAATACATATGGCTGACATTAAGCCTGCAGGCAAGGTGTGGCCCGCGACAAAATAAACTTGCAGGCTATACAAACATTAACTTTAAATCATACATAAAACATCTGTAAAGAACACAGTGTTAATCTATAAATAAAAGCGGCTTTGTACTGACTAACTGAAATATATTCAACGTAGAGCAAAAACTACTTAAAATACAAATACGAAAGTATAAAGGTATATTCTGACGGAGCCATCGAACACTAAGAAAAGATTTTACAAAACTTTTATTTTCAAGAGTCTTTGGGTAAGTATGATCTCATTTTTGTATTCGCATGCATATATTTTTTTATAAGAGGCTTTGTCCTGACTGACTGACATAGAATCAACGTGTAGCAAAAAACTACTTAGGATACAAGTACGAAAATGTAAAGGTAAACCTATGGGTGTCATAGATGCACACTTAAAAAGGATTTTGATAAATTCTGATTATAAAGCGTAAAAGTAGTGAACATTTGGGGTTCAATCCTATCCCTCTATATAAGATAAAACAGTTGTTCAGATCAAAAGCTTAGCAACACATGTTTGTTTACATCCATTATCATAGCAACCGACTTAGTAAATTTATAATCACTTTATTACTCTTCACAACTAACAGCTTTTTTAGTTTAG
>JAGFPH010000145.1:148715-165187 GCA_018207615.1 Philaenus spumarius
TCACTTTATTACTCTTCACAACTAACAGCTTTTTTAGTTTAGATTAAAAAACTAAAACCAAACGCAAACAAAAATCATTCAAACATCTGTTGTTACGTATCTATATAATAGAAATTAATTGCTGTTTCTTTGAAATCGCATCAATTGAGAACTGCTGGACCAATTTGGCAATTTTTTGTTTTAAAATGTTCTTAATAGTCCGAACTAGGTTTTTATATAAAGAAAAATTTGAAAAGTTTCCCGAAAAAGTTTCAAATTTGGAAAAAACTAAACAGTCTCTTTTGTATGGACTCAAGACCATAGCGCTCAAAAACAGCTGTTCGTATAAAATGCTTAGTAACACATGTTTGTTTACATTCATTACCTTAGCAACTTTAGCAAATTTATAATCAGTTTATTATTCTTCAAAACCAATAGCTTTTTAGATTAGATTGACAAATTAAAAGCAAACACAAACAAAAATCAATAAAACATGCTTAGGCCTACTATATTATAATTCAATTTAAACATCGGTTGTTACATATTATTATAAATAAAACAACTGTTATGGATCAAAAACTGAACATAATTTTAGGTTAGGCCTACAATGAACCAAAACACTTTTATTTGCAACCAATTTCTCTAATTTATAATCGGGTTATTATTCTTCAAAAACCACAACAGCTTTTTTAGGTTAGATTGCCAAACAACACAAACAAAAATCAACGAAAAATGCTTACTGTATTATAATTCAATTCAAACATCGGTTGTTACATATCTATTTACTTACATATATGCTGTTTAAAATATTGTTTATATAAATTGTTGACATAAACACCATTTGCAATTCAATAACTTAAGTCAAAAGAATGAAATTTGATAACTACCCTTAAAATTAAATAAAGCAATAGCGAAGCATTGCCGGGTCCACTAGTTATAAATAAAACAGCTTATTTGGATCAAAAGCGTAACATAAATTTAGGTTAGGCCTATAATGGACCAAAGCACGTTTATTTGCAACAAATTTGGCAAATTCATAATCAGTAAGAAAATATTGTTTTAAACAGTAATACTGACTTGTACTAAATACGAATTCATTAAAAGAAATTGGTATGTGGTACGCAACTGCAAAAAGGTTGAGAACCCCTGGGCTGTTTTAGAGAAAAGGATCAGTGCACATTCTACGGTCGAACATCAGCCTCGTCTCGTAGCTATTCCCATTATGTATGTCAATTTGCTAAAGTATGTCGATGAGTCTCACCAAGACGGTATTCTCGACTGAAAACAACCAGTTTCGATAAAGCGATTCCCCGGAGACCGTCTTCGATGTATCGATATTGCAGACTTTCTAAAGTCGCATCTTTTAATTACCAGAGAAAGGATTGTCGTACAAGTGCTCGTCCTGGTAATGTTTGGCTTCGAGTTTTACATGGGTTGTATCCGTGACATTGTTGCGAGTCACGAATCGTTCATCAGCACACACGGTCATTACTTTAACCGTTGGTAAGACTGCCAAATTTGTAGGTCCATACTTAACTACGGTCAAAATTGAAATCATCGTTATGCAAGTTTGTGTGAATTGGAACACTTGTGCAACGCTTTTGAAATTATGCTTCCAGAGGAGAAGATAATTGATATTTTGCGACGCCTTCGTTCGTGTTTCAAGCTAATTTGTATTGATACATTTTCTACTGTTGTAATGATACCCGAATATGGTTTAATAAAAACAGCAGGTACATCATATCAGGGAACATTTCATAAACCATCAGTCACCAGTCTGATAATACCAAGAATAAAAAACATTTCAAACATCAATATAATATCATTCACCATGATATTATAAAACCTTATAGACTTAACTTTAGGCCAACCCAAATGTAGAAAAGAGGATTAAATAGGTTGAGTCGAGAGAAAAAAGAAGCAGTGTTGTAGGTCGCAGGAAGAAGAATGTTTTTGATTTATGGGGACTCTTGCACGAACCTTTGTAGAGGACAGTTATCTAATCCTCTGGTAGGCACAAATTTAATAATAAAAAAAAACATAAAAATAAAGTTGTCACCACACTTGCAGTTATTACAAAGCGAATATTTAATAAAAGAAAATTACATCTAGGGCTGGTAAAATACTAAATACGCCTCCTTCCATTTTGGGTGAGTTAAATCTAGTTTTTTCGTTTATTAGACCTTCAGGCTTCTCTTCTTTAAAATTAAAATTATCTACCAAAAAACTTTCATCTACATACATAACCTCAACAAAACAGAACAAAAAACTCTTTGTTTTAAATAACCAGTTTTAATTTAGTTCCCCATTTGTTAATATTACATAACTATCAGTCATCCTTTATTACCCTAAGCCTAGAATAAGAACCCATTATGTAACATTGTTTGATATTTTTGTACAAAATTTGTTTGATTGAATCACAATAATAAGTTGAAAAGACATTTTACATTCAGTTAGCTGGCAACAGTGAATCCGAGATCTTTTAATATTCAGTTGTACTAATTTTGTATTATTAATTTAATAATCTATTTGTAATTCCATTCCAAATTGTATCTCTGGTTATTTTATCATCGGCGTTAAACGCGAGAGTGGTTACAACTTACTCATTTAAAATTCTAGCATTATGCTACATTGTGTCCAGTGGCAGAAGTAGAAATGTCCTTGAAGCAGACTTTAAACAGTGTGCAGTATTTCAATTTTTACTAGCTGCGCTTATTAGAGAGGTTCGAAGTCTCTCGCGGTGCCGACTCTAACATACATACTACTGCTTACAAAATCTAAACAAAACATATACATACACTTATATAGAAGTACGTTAAGTAACTTTAAAATATCTTAGAATTTCACCTTCTCTTAGGAGGGATAGTGTAAAAAAATGGAAAATCTGATTAAATTTATCTCCGAAACCTCCTCTCATTGAATCAGTTTGTTCCGACTTTTTTGTAGAAAATTTCCTAAATTACCAAGAGGTGATGAATATTTGAATAAAAGTTGCCGTTGACGAGATATTCACGAAAAACTGTTTTTTGTAACTGCTGATATTTTTCAATGGGGAAATTTTGAAATCAGTTTACACACCAAAAGTTATCTTTCCAGGATTTTTTTCAAAGATTGGCCTTATTTTTACCTAATTAGTTTTTATTATTTAGCTTATTTTTTAAGATTGTTTCATAACTGCTTATGCTTTACTTATTGAAGTAATTATCTGACAGCTGTTGTGTTTTACATAAACATAAACATACATATTGTTTTTTGGGTCAAAAGAAAAGTCATATAAACATGGTTATATTTTGTTTCGTTTACCATGTGCCTGTATGTAATTTTTAGTTAAAAATTGATATTAAGAAAACTGTTAAATTAATTTAAACCAAAAGTAGGTGAATACCACTCTTACTAGGTCAAAACTTGACAAATTTTGTTAAGTCGTTATCTCTTTCCGTTTCAAAATGGCGGACATAGATTTTTCAACTGAATATTAAACAAAAAATACAAATTGTACAAAAAAAATTAAAAGAATATGTTTGCATAAATGTTATAACAAATCAGCTTATTCTTTTAAAATCAGGTAGAAACTAACAGAATTATGAACATTTTGGTCCACCTGTACATGGCCATTAAGGGTCGGCTCTAGCTGTCGGCCATGTTGGTTGACACTCCATAAGACCAATGTTAAATTAAAATCCATATTTTTCCTTTATTTTTGATCGGATAATTATGAACGATATGTCATTTTAAAGCTATGGCCAATACGCATGCAAATGGCTTTTCCAAAATTAAGAAAAACGTTTTGTTTAATATTTATTAACAATTTAAAAAATTAATTTTTAATATTTTTTTATGTTGTCACTATTAGTTATAGCGAAAAAGTACCAAGCCATTTGCATGAAGAATTTCGTCCCCAAGAGTTTGGTATTTTTTTGAAAACGCTATTTGAACAATTGCGGGTTTTAAATGGAATTAGGCTGAGCAATGTCCGTGTAACCTACCGCCGCTATAGGGTGACTTTAAATATTTTTTTACGATGTAACTATTAATTATAGCGAAAAATTATCAAGCCATTCGGATGAAGAATTTTGTCCCCAAGAGTTTGGTATTTTTTTGAAAACGCTATTTGAACAATTTCGGGTTTTAAATGGATTTAGGATGAGCAATGTCCGCGTAACCTACCGCCGCTACGCTGGAGTCGCAGGTTGCTTTCTGTTTTACTAGAGCCGACCCTTAATTGTACCCTTTGTCACGGTAATGTGACGACAATAGAATAAATTACTAATGTAATTGCAGGGTTTTTTTTTATAACAAGGAATGTTTGTGATTGTATTGTTACAACAATTATATAACAAATCTGTTTTACTTCTTATGTTACACTTAAATAACTGTCAATAATTGAGATGATTTTACCGCACAAAATTCTCAGTTCTTTAGGCTAACCACAGTGAGTGGCCGTGTATGGGTGGACGAAATTAGCCATCATTTTGTATTTAGTTTCTAACTCGTTTTAAAAGAATGAGCGTTTTGTATTTGCCATAACATTTATTTAAACAAAATCTTATAATGTTGTTCTGTAATTTAAGTTGAAAATGTAAAAGGCCGCCATTTTGAAACGGAAAGAGATTACGACAACCAAGAGCATTGCAAGGGTAAAATTCAATCAAAATTTGGTTTAAATTCATTTAAACGTTTCTGTATATATTTTTTTTTTTTTTATTGGAAACGTATTGTGACTAGATAACAGATATGTAAGTGAATACTTCTGGCTATTTTTGTTGTTTTTTTTACAAAACAAAGTAAAATAAAACTAAAACACTTGTTTTCAATATACAAAAAACAAATGTTTGACGACGGGTTAACTACAACTGATTTTAACACGCCAACATCGTTGTAAAAACTACAATAATTTTGCCAGCCCAAAGCCTGGATAAAGAGTGAGAATATATTTGCATATATTAATATTAGTGAGATTAGAGACACCTAACTCGGGCAGCTGGCCCCAAAGTGCATCGAGATGTCTGTGTAACTAACTGCGTGGTATCCATGTTTATACAGATATTTTTCATATCTAACACTAATTTAGGTACGGGTTGACCATTAAATACTTAGGTTAACACAATGCTCTACTTTTCTGTAGTCAAAGTCTAAACTTATTAATTCCGCTAAAGAAAAGAAATACCAAATGTTACTAGACTAACATCTTTTGCTCACCACATGGCCAGCTTAACCTTCCAGATCATCTCCCTCACCACACCCCTACAATCATACATCTTTTCTATCTTATAATTATTGTTATTTAACCCGTAATTATTTTTCCTTTTATTCTCAAGTTGTAAAGAAGTGCAACGTATTGTCTTTTTAAAATCACCGGATATAGCGTAAATGAAGAAGTATGCTAAATTATACAGCCCCGAACTAATTATACATTCAGGAAGGGGCTTCTATTGTGCCCCGAGCTAAGAGTATCGCAACAAAAACTGTCTTCTTAAAAAAACAATGAATAATTATTATTTACTATTCGTACTCAAGGTAGAAAGAATGGTTTTTCTGAAAAAAAAAGAAACAAAACAGTACAGTAATTTCGTCTTCTGTTTGTTTGTTTTTAAATACTTTAAACATGAGGTTATCAATTCAAGTTATTATAAAGTTTGTATCATTACATCAAAACTGCCATCAACATAATAATATACAGGGTAATTCAGAAAGAAACGGAGAAACTTTCAAGACGTGTTCTACTAGTGAAAATAAAGAAAAAAGTTAATATAGACATAGGTGCGGAAATGCTACGTTTTCCAGCTATCCACTATTTTTTATTTTTTTTACTAAAACCCAAAAAAAAAATATATATATATATATATATTGTTAGTTGTCCATAACATATAACATTTTCAGTTTTTAGCCAATAACTCGGTTGTCTTTTAAGTTACAGAAATAACAAAAAAAAAAAAAAAATAGCTGTTATGTTTGTAAATAGAAAAGGACATTTTTTTCTTCAATTTTTTTGGAAATTTAGCGGTTTTCAAGATATTTTACATTAAAAATTTTAAAGGGCCGAGATTTTGAAAATATATGAAAAACGTTTTGGGTTTTTGTACATTCTAGTAAAAGATATTCAATATATTTCCTACATTCAAAGATATTAAGTATTAAAAAAAAAAATGCTGGATAACTGGAAAATGAAGCATTTCCGAACCTATGTTTATATATACATTTTTCTTTATTTTCACTAGAAGAGCACTTCCTGAAAGATCCTAATTTCTTTCTGAATCACCCTGTACAATTTGAACTGGTGAATAAAATAACTTGAAAACTGTTAACCTAAGTATCACATATTAATCTAAAGGGCTTATCCTCGTTTTATTTATTTGCTGATGATACAACTAATTTAATCAAAGCAAGTAACATAATAAACAAATCAAGAGTTAAATAAAGTTATGTAATTAATATAAATTAATGACCTTATTTTTTCACCGTTCAAACAATCCTTATTAATACTTTGACTACCGGTTTCGGTGAGACTAAGCCACCATTATCAAGATGATACCTATCAGATCATCACAAAATGTTTGTAGTAATTCATTTTTCACATTCCAAGCGTACAAATGTTTTACTTTTCAAGACATAAAATACACATTATTCAGACTTTACACCTCACACACACGGACATACATAAAACGTTGAAACATAAAAATTTAAATAAAATAAATTCAAATATAAAAATTGTGAATGTGTAAAATGAATAACATTGTTACGAGGTCATAACAGCTTTATACTGCTCACCAGCCCCCGCAGCGACTAACGGCGTTGCAAATTCTAACAGATTATTGTATACAGTACTTTGATATTTTCACGGATATGATGATGGACAAACTTACTTGGTGATGGTGGAAGGGATGTTGACCTGGATCCTGACGCATGTAGGATGTTTATGCTATGTAATTGAGAGATATGATTTATTGCCCCTGCTTTACAAAATTACAATTTAATTCTAACAAATAAACATTCTGTTTGTACAAACTAAACAAAAATAACCTGTTCACAAAATATGACGGACACAATAATGGAAACCCTGAGGTAATAAAACACAGGGGCGGTTTTAAAACATGTATTCAACAGAAAAAGTTGAATGGCCTGCATCCGACCGAGCTCCCAATAAATATACTGTACACTACTATATACATTTAAATCCACAAAATTGTTTGACTTCTAGACTTTTTATAACTGTAAGCATACCTATTTATAACTTACGTTTACTTATATACATACAGACAGATCCATTATAAGTGTCTTACAAAAGCAAACATTCTTTTTATTTAAATAAATACAAATATTTCACGATATATTATGTTTATCGCAGATATACACCATACACACGCTCTCAGTCTTAGCAATACATACTTGCAAGAATACAACACCTGAATATAACACCAACACGTAACAGTCATGCTATTAGCTTTTGATCCGAATCAGCTGTTTTATCTGTTATAGGAACGGGAATAAACCCACGAATTTCCACTATTTTTATGCTTTAAAATCAAAATTTAAAAAATCATTTCTTAGTGTGCGTATATATGAACCAAAATATACCTTCAAATTTTCGATTTTTATCGTTAAGTAGTTTGTTATTTACGTTAATTCTATATCGATCAGTCAGTCAGGACAAATTATAGACATATAGATTGAAGGAGATTAGTTTTACAAAAATTCCAGTTAGATATGCACCTTGAAACACACTATCCTAATAAAGACGAGAAACCATGTAGAAAGAGAGAGTAGATGTTTACAGCAGGCAACACTTAACAAGTCTTATGCCCTTAGGGTATGGACGTCGCTGATAGGCCGAATGGAGGCTTACAAATTTTACGGCACTTACAAATGTCACTAGAACTATTAGTCCCAATATGGACATAGATTACACAATCTTACTGGATACTATAACGTATCTGTATAAGTGATGGCTAGTAAGCCAATGAAATTATCATAATCCACTAAACAGATTTTTCCTTAAGTTGATATAATACATCCGCGTTAGAAACTACAGGTACATTTGCATTCTTCTCAAAGATGTATTGCTGAAGAAGTTGATCGATGTTTGCGTGTAGTAACGGCTTACACCCCCCCCCCCCCTCCGTAGAGCGAAACGTATCAACAGCAACTATCATTGCGGCATTGTTTGGTGTCTGTTTGTCAAATCATTCTTGAAACTCTACAGCAGTTAACACCAGACTAGGACCAATGGAACGACCTGTTCCGTATGAGCGAAAATAATGCTCCAAGTTAAAAACTTTCTCTAAAATGGTACGGACAATTCCAGCAGTTAACCCAACACCAATAATGTTCGGGCAGTAGAAAAGAAAAGCCGACTTTACACATTTATAGCAAATTGTTTTATTACAACGGCATATTTACAGTTGAAACCCAACAAGCTATATTTACAAAGCTATATTTTTACCGGCATATTAGTTTAAACCCAAAACCATTAATGTTCGGGCAGTAGAAAAGGAAAGCCGACTTTACAAAGCTATAGCAAATTGTTTTATTATATCAGCATATTTACTGTTTAAACCAATAATGTTTAGGTAGTAGAAAAGGAAAGCCGACCTTACAAAGGTATAGCAAATTGTTTTAATTATACAGGGTGATTTTTTTAAAACTTACCACCTCTATCCTTATATAGTATCATATATATATGGTGTATCACAAGCACGTTAAGTTGGGGATGGTATAGGGGAACGGGAAGTTTTTGGGAATTTGTAAATAGGTTTTCGGAGGTTGCCCCTGACGTTGAATAACTGTACCGAGATCAGATTTTGTATTCACAGCTGACGTGATTCCAAACAAAGAAACAATATAAATTTATAGTGTAAGTCTACCGTCTCATGACTACTTTTACATTTGACTTTGTTTTAGGTTTGATCTCTTCAGTACACAACAATACATGTCAACATAAGGTAAACCCATCAATCTACCGTAGCTGGAGTGACACAGTTGCAACAAATTGTACTTCTACCAAACAAGGTATCTTTATTGGCGACAGTGATCAGGTATATGCTATATATATTGGTAAAGTAGATTTCTCCTACTTTAAACTCATCTGAACGAAACAGATGCATCCAATATTTTAACCCAGAAGTGCACACATGTTTCTTAGCAGATACATTCATTGCCATAGCAACCAATTTAGAAAATTTAGAATCAGTTAGTAAAATTAATTATTCTTTATAACCAACCACGTTTCGTGCTAACAAAATAAAAATAAACATACAAACAAAAGTCAAAAGCTTATCGTATTACAATTTTATTCAAATATATATTGTGTTATTTTGTTTTCTTTATGGATTAGTTGACAATATCATGTTTACTAAACCAATTGATTTCCTACAACTTTAGAATTTGACCGAGTATGTCTAATTAAATTATTATCTAACAATAGCTGTACACGCGACTTTTTCCACGTGAAATAACGGCCTAAAATACCTTACAGCAAAACTATAAACATAAGCTATCAAACGCTTTTTGCAGTTTTGACCCATTAGATTTTTTCTAAAATCTACCATTGAAAAGCTAGAGCTGTTATAAAGTCTTAAACCAAAAAGTTTAAGAAAACGCACACTTTCTGTGTTATAAATTATGCAACCTTCAGAATCGGTTCATTAGCCACTGAAAAAACTCGGCGAGCTGAATCCAATAAATATTTATTTAATGTAAGTGCTACTAGTCTAAATTTGTAAGCAGAAACGTACCCAAAAGAGGGGAAAATAGGCTTTGGTCACTAATGAAATCGAAGAAATGCTGCGTCTAATGGCTCAAAACCCAGCTTTACACGTCCAGCCGTTCTCAGTTGATGCCGTCTCAAACAGACAGACAGTACCATATAATTATATATATAGATTTGGGCGGAAAGAAGGGTTGGCGAGCTAACACAGGGCATTTCGTAGTCAAGTGTTAAACCAGAATGGTTGGTCGGAGATTTTAGAAAACAGGTGCAAAATATTTGATCTCTGATTCCCATAACCGAATGGAACTTTTTCTGTTGGTATTCAAACAGTGAGTTAAAGCATAGTAACAAAAATAAATTATTATTATATAAGAAAGTCAAAAGGAAAGTTTGAAGGTGGCGCATTGCGGATCCTGACAGTAAATGCCCTCCATGATATTCTAAGTGTATAGACTGTCACCGTCAGCTGTTTTAGACACGATACTGTCAGCTGTTATTATTTATTGTTATGTATAATTAATGGAAAAGCTTTAATATACATTGGTATAAGCTTATACTGCCTGTTCTTTCTCCAAGAATATTTAGCAAACTAAACGAAATATGAAAAATATTTCTATTAAACTAGGGAACTGTAATTATAATATTTATTTTTGATTGGGGCAAATTTTTTAGGTCATTGGAAGGAAAATTAAATTTTTGTGAGAACAAGCATATAATATGAATTAACTTTAACAAAATAAATAAAATAGACTTTTCAGCATCTTCATTTTCAGTAATATTATAACTTACTCGAAAAAACTATATTTTAGGTTTTGGGGAAATTTTGAACGGTAAACAAAATTTCTTTTTCCCAAAGAATTTGGTATTCAAATAATTTCATTAAAAGTTTACATTTTTAATTGGATTTCTCAGTCGCAATATTAGTCTCAAAACTCGTTATGATATTTCCAACCGATTTATATACAAATATAATAAAAAAGTAGCAAGTTATAAGTACTTTTTAAAATATATTTCATTTAATTTATTTTAAATTTTAACATTGTGTTGTGTGTGTGAGCGAGTGTCAGGAAGTAGTTTTTTGCTTGCATTTAGAAAAAAGTATGTAATGTGAAATTAAAATTTAGATACAGTATCATATTGGGTATGTTTTTAATATATAACCTAATTATTATGGTTAAACCTTTTTATTAGTTTAATATGTTTGTTTAGGTTCCCATTCATTAAAGTGTCTTTATTTTAATTTAATTTTTTATTTTCCGCTATTGTATATAATATATATTTGATTGTTAATTTAACTGATGTCATTACTTTTTTTACTTTTTATAAGTAAATTAGAATTTATGGCCTGCAACCTCAAAACAGGTTTTCCCTAGAAGTTGCAAAATACTGTATTCCCTTGTGGTAGCTATTTTGTGTTGTAGCCTACTTTAAAAGTTAAGTTTTATTTTGTACTATAGTTTGTTATTTTATACTTTATTATGAACTTATGTATACATATCGGGGATTAAAATAAATACCTAATTGAATTTAACTTTATTGTCATAACATACAGCATCGTCATAAACATTACCAAACTTACAGTTAAAAAGATAAAAGATTCCTTTCTTAAACTAAATCTATTATGACACTCAATTGACTATAATACTAAATAAAATGTATAAAATATGAACTATAAATTATCTAACAATACATTTTTTTAAATACATTCCAACAAACAAGTAAAATAATGGTATATAATGTTAACAGTAACAATATAACTACAAATAAATTTAAATAGTACTCTTCAAACACTATTTGTTAATTACATGGAAAATAAAAAAAGTTGTTGGTAAAAATGTAGGACGTCGTGACCAAAGGTTTTTGGAAAATCTCTTCATATTATGAAATAACACGTTAAACTGACTATAAAAACAACAAAAATATCCACGGGAAATAAAAATTATAGTAAATACGAGAGAAATAAAAATCGAAAATATAGAGGTTAACTTCGGTATTTCTTGATATTTTAACACTAAATAAAAGAAATAAATCACGTAATACACCAAACAATATAAGCAATAACTTCGCTAAACAAAATGAATCGAAAGAGATCACGAAAATAAACGTGAATTTGCTAAATAACTTTCCAAGACTTTTAGTTTAAAAATACTAACAATAATTATCCTTATTAAATTACATTGAATACCAGTAAAATGGCAAACACGATCAGTTGTTATTTGTCAACGTTGCCACATTGAACATATATATAATAGTAAAACCTAATGTCACAGTAATCGTGGCATTTTATTGGTAGCAAATATAAGCGGTGCTTTTGGTGGCATTTTCCTAGTGAAACATTACGCCATACTAATTGCGACGTTTTAATGGTCGCAAATATAGGGAGCGCTTCTATAGCCAATATATAGGCAAGGGTTTTAATTTTTAAACATAACTTATATAATGTATATAAACAACAAAAAAAATATCCCGAAGGGTTCTAACTTACATTCTGTAGTCTTACTATGTTTCTAGTATGTGAACATAAATGAGTTTGTAACATTTCTTAGTTTTCTAAAAAAGGGTTTTAATTACTAAACATAACTTATATAAACTATATAAAAAAAAAACATTATATAGCCTGAAGGGTTCTAACTTACAGTTTCTAGTCTTAGTATGTTTCTCGTCTGTAAACATACATAAGTTTGTAACAATTCTTATTTTGCTAAAAAAGGTTTTATTTTCTAATAGGTCTATTATATAGGAAGCATTGGCAAACTCAATTTCTACTCTAGTAGCAACCAATCTGGCAATCCTGTATTCCTGCCTGTTCCTATGGCTGAATATTCTCCATGTTAAACAATAAGCGATTTTTGGTTTGTTAATTTGGTATATTTGTTTTAGATTGTTTATAATTGATTTCCCGCAATCAGTTAAGTGTCTAATTTCATTGTATATAAAGGAAAAAGTGATATTTAGTGTAATTCTATTAAAACCTGTGTTCAACCTGTATACACTAGAACCAAGTTGTTGTACTGCCTGTTAAAAAAACGTTCTTCAGGTTGTGTTACTTTGGGTAACGAACTCGTTCAAGCGACTTAGAAAACCAACGTGTTTACCAAATCGACGTAACATGGTGCCGTTAGAGTATATACAATTTTGTATGACACCCCTTAACGTGTTCTGGGACCTCTTAACGTGCGTGTTATGATCGGTGCCCGTTGACACACACGACATTAGGTCTCACCATAAGGGTCATTGCAAAAGCTCATCTTTCCTATGCAAATTCGCTAATAACATACACATCCAAAAACAAAAATATCTTTGAAAAATATAAGTATGCCTAATACACGAAAAGACCTTGAACTATTATATCTTCAAGTGAGTTAAGTTCAGACATTTTAACTCAGCAAATCGATGTCACAACGTCAACAAGTCCACAAGATTACAATCGTTACTAACGTTAATTGAACAATTTCAAGAGAAAAAGCTATAATAACTTACGATATATGTCTACAGGGTAATTCGCATAGTGCTCCGAGCACTTTCTGAGCTGATTCCAAAAGCAATCAGTTTGTAATAACCTTTTCTCACTAAGGAAACATTTCCGGACCTAAGTTTTTATGAACTTTTTAAATTACTTTTGCTATAGTCCGTTTACAGTGTAGTTGATAGCATGGGCAGACATTGTTTATGCTATTCAAACGGAGATCTTACGCTAGTAGCCCGCATGGAAACATCAAAGCCTCATAAAACTCATTTAAACTAGTTATTAGGAATGTGTTATGGGGTTTACTTAAACATGATTTACGTTACTGAAATAAAGAAATTTTGATCTTGAATTAAACATCGTAATTCAATGTTGCTGTGAATAGCAGCTGATGCAGTTAGGTCAGGTAGTAACGCGGCAAGCCTCCATAAGGCAATATTGGAATCAGCTCAGAACGTGTTCGAAGCATTATGCGAATAACCCTGTATATGTAATCCAAAACTAACTTAAACTCCTTTTACTAATTCGCAAACCCTCCCCATTCGCTTTCCTCAAACTAACTTGCCAACAATATATATTATAATACCTATAGTCCAATTCATGCATGAAACCCCGCTGTAATCACTAGTTCTTAAAATAAGTTAGTGTCCTTTTCGAGACGCAAATCCATTGGTTATTCTCTTCCTAACTTGTTACAAAAATATATATAAGCGATAAATAAAATTATTTATTATTTTTATGTATATATATTATCCCTAGCCCAATGCTTGTATGAAACATTGCTGAAATAACCTGTTCTTAAAATATGTTTAACTCTCATTTTCGAGACGCAAATCCATTCGCTATTCTCTTGCTAACTTGTCACAAATATATTCAAGCGATATAAAAAATTCTTTATTACGAAAATATATATTATACTTAGCCCAATTGTTACATGAAACATCGCTGTAATCACTTGTTCTTCAAATAACTTAAACTATCCTTTTCGTGACGAAAATTCAATCGTTATTCTCTTGCCACAAATATATTCAAGGCTTTTCTGGGATGCATTTGAAAAATCTCTTTCCGTTTTGTATATGTTTTAGTTCACGAACATTTAGTTAGTGTTCGCAGTAAAACAGTGACATTTTGCTTAGGTTAGCAGCAGTACTCTCGGCTTTTGATAACAACAACAGGGAGGCTTATTGTTTACTTAATTCCGTTATCATTATTCTCATCTTAGATCCGTCAGTTTTCCTCCTTTCATAGAACAGTGTAGCTTACCCATCTCGTTAATAGTGTTCGTTACTTTGGTAAACGATTTGACGTGCGCAGTTTTATTTAAAAAATATAATTGTTGTTAAAATGTGACGAGTGTTTATGTTCTAATTGCATAGTTAGGGGTAATTAATTATTTAAATGTTTACCAACGTGTGGACAAAGCGACCACTCCTCGCAGTAAAGGAATACCTGCACATCTTGTAATTACGTAGCATAGAGCCTTGTCTATAATTACACTGTAATGAATTACTTAGAGGCGGACCTCATGGTAAGGTCTTCCTTGGCTTGCTTTATTTCCAAAATGAAAGTCGCCCCAAGGTCGTTCACCACATCCTCCAATATCATTATTAAATATTACAGACGGGTGAAACTTTCTCGTGGAATATTAATGTCCAAAGTTATTGTTTTACATTCTAATAACAACTAACTATAAGAAATTACTCGTGTCCTGTTTTCCTGCGCTAAAAATAAGTTTCATCAGATGAAATACAATTACTTTCTTGATTTGCAGGGCAATTTTCTACATTTTCCATTATTAACATTCCCACTAATAATTTACAATTCCTCTGTCTTTATACAGTTTTATAGGCTATATTTTAAAACCTATAACGTCTAAAATGATAAATTGTGTTAGGAGTGTGTTCTTTAAGAGAAGGGGGGGGGGGGGGGGGGGGCAGAATACGTTTTTGTTTTAATTAATTCAGTAGTTTATTAAAAAATAAAATAAATTGATTCTTTACTTTTCTATTTCAACTCATATAAAAGCGAGTGTAAGTCCGTACGTACGTGAGTAACAAATAATAAAACAACTGCTTTCACCTATAATCTGTAATACTAAAAAAAAAACAACGTATTTTGTGGTCATGTTTACAACTTTAATCAATAATATAATGTCTTGTGAATTTGATTTTTTTAAATATGAGTTATAGAACTAATGTAGGCTATAATACGTTATAAGATTTGCTTTCGGATTGTAAAATGAATATAAACACATCCTTTTATCTTCAATATATTCATATAAGCAAATTTACAAACTTCTTTACAAACAAATTTACTTTGGAAACATTCTTACATCTTCGTATTACTGTAAACATATTCGATTATTAATTTCTTCACTAGATGTTAATAACTTCTAAATCATTGGATGTATCAATATAAAATAAAAAGCAGTTAAAAGATAATGTTTGTATCTTTATTTTCAAATATAATAATGTAGGCCTATATAAATAAAACATTTTAAAAATTAGACCTACAATTTTATAATTCTTATAATTGTACGCATTTACCAGTTAAAAACTCCCTCTGCATAGTTAGATAGGGCTATATGTAAAGTTTGTGGTTTTTAAATAGTATTTGTATAAATAATTGATGTATTTCTGATGTGTATTTACTTAATCTGCAAGTGATTTTTCACTGGGGATTACTAGTATTTAATAATATGTTAAAGGCTCATGTTACTTTATTAAGTACGAGCTTGAATACCCTTGCTTGACTGCAGAACAGTTTAATGTTTATCTTGCACAATATTGTAAACTATTAATTACAATATTTTTTAATGTCACTATTCATCCCAACAAGTCGTTTTTGATTGTTTCTACCCCCTTCCCACCCTAGCCCTATATGTGCTATAGGTGTTTTACCACCCAAATCTATTTTTCCCAGATTTTAAGTCTTAACATGTGTAACGGGATGGTAGGTCGAGTTGTGCACCAATTAAAAAAGTATTAAAAATCCAACATTTTTCTTGTATACGGTTTTTCAATATCTCCTACCGTTTCAAAAGAGCGACCATTAAAATCCTATTGTAGTTGCTTTTTAATAAAACTAGTTTTGTTGAAGAATACTATATTTTAAAAAGGAAATGTCTCATTTCGTTATGTTTTCCCATTCATTTTTATCTGTCTTGTAATCCTGGTTTCCTTTATCGTCTTTATGTTATTTACTGCCTCAGATTGAAGATCTTGAGAACTTAAGTTTTTGTATGCCGATTCCTATTTTGCTATTTGCGTCTTTCCGAAGTGAATGGTATATCTAAATGACAATAATTTGACCACGCAGCTA
>JAGFPH010000145.1:165587-185997 GCA_018207615.1 Philaenus spumarius
CAGTTGCGCAATATAAAGCCGTTTCCATACTTAAAAATCACCCTGTAGATACAATTTTTAATGACACCTCAAATGTATTCTAGGGGCCATGATGATGCTCATTGATTACTCCGGTCTCACCATAAGAGTCACTGCAATAGCTCATATTTCTTACAGAAATTCGCTAATAACAGGAATAAAAGGATCAAATTATTGTATTTATATTTCCTATAAATTGCTTGTCTATTTTCTCCGGCGTTACAAAGTAATGCGTCTATTCCACAAAAACTGTACTCAAAATGTTTATGGTTGTAAGGTGTTTATAACAAGATTGAGAACTCCAATGTGCCCTTTGCCGTTCTTTATTGTACATGCAATTTATTAAGGTTACAATGTAATTCCTATTTCTAGCTCAAACGGTTTGCCCTTAATACCTCCGAGTCGGGTGGTCTGTTGTTGAAACATTCGGTACATGTAGTCTTCGCCATCTGGTACTGCGCTTTGAGATTTAATGCACCTTCCCATCAATTATCTTCAGAATTACACTCCATTAAACACGCTTGTGGTCACTCACAGATAAAACAACAGTTAGTTGTATCTGTGTTAAAATTACCGGGCGCCATTTTGTATTCAAAACAGACAATTAAGTTTAATTTCTCTCGCACTACTTGCTTGTATAGATTTACTGTGCCTTGAGGGCTGCTGGTGGGATTTCAGCTCGTAAATGTACTTTTCCCTTGCGGTATAGTTCTGAGCCAGTTGGTTGAATAAATCCTACACTAGGGACCCTTGCGTGCTTCGCACGACAATTCCTGCGCTAGTTCCACTCTCACAGTGCAGAGTAGTTTGTATTTGTATTTCTTATTATTTAATTTAAAAGACCATTTGAAGGAAACTTAGAAAATATATTTCAAAACCCCCTAAAACCGTTAGTGGCCCCACCCCATCGCAAACATTAATTTTTAATAGACACATAATAACGTCATGAATCAGGTGCTTTTAAATAATTAGTTATTTTCCATCTAAAATCCGAATACATTCTTAAATGTTCCTTCTTTGAATTAAATAAATCCATGTAAGAAAAAATCTAATTTATGACATCTGAGTATTCGTATTGTATTTATTTAACTGAATAATACAAAATATTTCAATAATATGGTTCAAGGGGTGTTATTTTTACAGAACAAAAAAAATAAATTTTAAAAATATTCAATTAACTCCTAAAAAAAGCGAGTGTACATAGGCTACTAAAAAAATAGTGTAGTGCATGCACATGGTTATATTATTGATTTCATCCATCAGCTGTAATACTTCAGCAATTATGTGAACCATTTAGAAGTTATGTTTACAACTTTAGGTTAAGTTTTTTTTTGTTATTATGTATTACATTAGGTTCCTGAAATGTATTGACAGCGCATGCGCATAATCAATTAAATTATTGATAAGCTTATTTTAATAGAATCATAAAATATTGAGCTTATGTTAATTTATAAATATAGGCCTATAGACGATAAAAACTCGAGTGAATTTTAAAGTGAACAATAATATATTTTTTTCTAAATTATTGTATTTTATATGTTGGGGGTTAAAATCGTTGATTTAAGTAGGCAAATGATTACAATATACAATATTTTGTTTTGTTGCCGAAATTTATTTTAGATCTTTAAGTAAAACATTTAATGCGACACTTTTTCATCATATATTATATTATTCCTCAAAGGTTTTTTTGTGGCAATGCCATATCTCCCTTAATTCTTCATCAAAATTAATGATTCTAACATCATTTAAAAGTTGTTGTTCCTCGCTGTTGACAAAAAATAGACAAATAGCTTAAAAGTAATGTTTTCTTTATAAAAAATGATTAAACTTTCATATAAATATTATACATTATTTCTCAAATGAGTTTTTTGTGGAAACTCCTTATCTCCCTTAATTTATCACCAAAATTAAACATAAAACTAAAATTCAAACTTCATTATAAAGCTTATGTTCTCAGCTATTGACAAAACATAGACAACTATAAAGTTAATGTTTTAAGCGTTTATCATGTGTTAATGATAAGCTTAAAGTTAATGTTTTCGTTTAATAATAAAATTGTATTAAAAAACTTTCAAAAGAAAGTTCATAAATAAGATTCCTAATAAAAGGCTTTATCTATTAACAATCTGTTTAACTAACACGACAGCTGTTAGATTGTTTCCATTCTATATGCAAGAGTAATCTATCAGGCAAATCAATTGAATTAAATTAACGTAAAACGTTATAAAGCGTTATCAACGTAAGTAAATAAACTTAATAGGTGTAATCAACTAAATACAGGTGTAATTCCTTCCACATTTGAAGGTTTCCGTAAACAACTCCAAAAAACCGAAATTCAGATACATTATTATTCAAATAATTATTATTATTATTATTTGTGAAATTATAATTTATTTTAGTTTATTATTTCCATTCTGAAATAATTTTCAGCTTTTTAATGTTTTTGGTTATTTGTTTATCTTAATTTGTTTTATTTATTTTTTAGGAGCGTAAGCCAATAAAACGATTTGCTCCTCACTTGAAAAAATAAGCAGAGAAGAGGGATTTCACTTCCCGGAAAAGACCTAACTTCTATTTGCATATTGTGTGAGAAAATATTACGAAAAGCAAAAAAAAAAAAAATAATAACAAAACAAAATTTGATTTTTTTATAAGTTTGTTTTTGAAGAAGTGCGTGGGGAAAAGGTTTTTTTCTTCAACAGATCACTTTTTAGAACAAAAAGCTCGCCAACCATTACTTTTAAAAAGCATTGGGCCATATTATTTTAAAATAAGGATATTACATCACATAAATGAGATCAACTATCAAATCCACAAAAATAAAATAAGGCCGGGAAACAAAAAATTAGTACTGTTCCAAGGACAATATTTTTTTTTGTCTATAAGCCTACTAAGATACCTAAATAAAATATGTAAACATATAATTCAATTTAAAAAAGTTCATTTTTTTATGAAACCTTCCCTCCTACCGATTATGTAAAGTTAACTATTTATAAACATTCGGACAATGAAGTGAAACAAAATTAATAAAACTAAATTGTTAAGTTTATAATATTTATTTCACTTAAACTTTCACACGATGGTATTGGTTTTATGTTTAATTTTGGTGATGAATTGAGGGAGATATGGAGTTGCCACAAAAAACTAATTTGAGAAATAATATATAATATTTATATGAAAGTTTTTTAATCATTTTTTATAAAGAAAACATTACTTTTAAGCTATTTGTCTATTTTTCTCAACAGCGAGGAACAACAACTTTTAAATGATGTTAGAATCATTAATTTTGATGAAGAATTAAGGGAGATATGGCATTGCCACAAAAAAACCTATAAGGAATAATATAATGTATGATAGTTCATGAAGAGTTAGGCCTACACTATATCAATCAATAAACAATTCACATACACACAAATAATTCTTAAAAGTGTTATCACAGCAGTATTAAAATTTTGAAGTTTCATGAAATCTAATTTACAGAACAAGTATAAAATATTCGTGCACATAGTTAAAACATACAATAACCAAAACAAAAAATGAATCTCATAATGAAGTTAATACATTAAAACTGTACGGGCTGTCTATAAGTCAATATTTTAGTCCACATTTTCTAACCGTGGATTTTGTATTAGTTTTATTCTTAATAAAACTTAGAATATTTATATATTTATTCATTACGCGTTCTATAATGAACACGTATATATACATACAATATTTATAATAAAACTCAGAAAATCTTTCTCCCGACCTCAGGTCTCACCATAAGAGTCATTGCAATAAGCTCATCTTATCTATGAAAATTCACTAATAATAATTGTTAAATAAGTTTGTTAATGTATGAGAGGGCAACAACACACATTGGGATAAAATTAGGGATAATGTACGCAATGTTTAGTCAAAACATCCATAAAAGTGTAGGCTGTACTATATGTTTTCATAATGAGTTTCGTAGTATAAGTTTTCTGTATACATATTCACAATATGTTTGGTTTATAAATATCAATAAAGAAGTACTGTTTGATGTCTGGGTTTTAGGTTTTTAAACTAGCGTAGAAAATACTCCGCCAAACTTGTACTCCAGAACGCTAATGATTCCACTCCTCAAAGGTAAATTTAAAACAAATTTAATCAAATTGATTAACTTACTAATAATTCCATGTGAAATATCACAGCAGATTAATTAAAAATACACAAAGAAAACCTAATTCAAGATTTTATTAAAAAACAAACATTACCTAGGCCTACCTAAATATGCTGTGGGCATTTCTAACTCGATGCAAGCAAACAATTAAAAGGAATATTTAGGTATTTTTAAACTATTATAGAACTAATGTAGGCCGTGTGATCTGTTTTGAGGCTAGAAGTCGTTGAAACTTAAAATTTGTTTTGTTTACTTTC
Source organism: Philaenus spumarius (assembly GCA_018207615.1). Taxonomy (NCBI): domain Eukaryota; kingdom Metazoa; phylum Arthropoda; class Insecta; order Hemiptera; family Aphrophoridae; genus Philaenus; species Philaenus spumarius. The sequence continues at coordinate 170,004 of JAGFPH010000145.1, forward strand.
TTCTTTATAATGAGAATTTAGTAAAATTCTTTTGAAGTGTGCGTCTATGGCCCCCAAAAGAATATTTTCCTATTTGTAGCTTAAGTAGTTTTTGCTCCTCGTTGATTCTATGTCAGTCAGTCAGGACAAAGCCTCTTATAATATGTATGTATACGAGCAAATACATAAATGGGATCATACGTATTCACAGAATTGATATTGATATTTAGTCAACCTTTCAGGAATGTTTTCAAACTAAATTCCACAAAATATTTTTAAACGAATTCTTTCAAATCTGTAAATAAATCCCTTTTAATCGATAACATAATCGTTCTTTTGAGTAACAAAATTTGCCCCCCTCCCCCATACATCGCGTTAAGTAACAATAACTTGGTTCAAATTAAAATCATTTCATATCGAGGATTTTTGGAAAGGATATAACTTCTGGCAAACATGCGCAGTAATTTAGTTTATTTACAAATTTCCAATTGTAACACGGCCGTGAAAATTTTCGCTACTTTGACGACTTTAACAAATTTTTAGAGCATTATTTGTTGATAAGTTATAAGGAAAAATTGTTTAATGATTTTGAGCCTAGAATGTATGTAAGTACATTACGTTAACATTTATTCAAGGTTAACTCTTCTGGCCATGTTAGGCTATAGTATTTAAATTATCTTTTAAAAAAAGACATTAATGAAAGATAAGAAAGAAGTTTTCAATTGTGATTAGACAATAAATGAAATACGGCGACTAAATGATTATTTGCGGTAATAAATCGTTGTCAAAACATTAATACTTGCACATCACATATAATAACATACTGCGGTATGCTTCTCCATTTTAACACGGTTAGCATGTCTATAAACTTCGTGAAACTATTACTTGAAGCCTTCGGTGAATGCGATTGCTATTAATTTCTTAAAGGCATTGGAAGCTGGAACGGAAGATTCTTCAGATACAGTGAAAGTAAAATGAAGATGAAGACGAGCCGTTAGGAGAAAGTCGGAGTTCGCAGCGCATCTTCAGCGATTACGTCATGAGTTGAGGCTTGCATACATACATCACTCGAGCATTAACTGTCTACAACACACATGTTTACAGATAAATCGAGTAACACGTGACATCGATATAAGTAGTTACGAGTTCGATAGATCGAGAAGTTCGACATGAGGTATTGGAGAGTAATAAACGGTGCGAGGTTTTGTATTTACTGACTTTCAAGAGTAGAAACCATCCGAGAAAAAGGGAATAAAATGTTTTTGCTCAAAATTAGGATCAGAATTGAACGAAACATAAACTATGGCAAGTTTTTAAAGGGTTTCGTACTGACAGCTGTTACAAACGATTTATACCAAAATGATAACAACGAAGCAACATTTCATGTATACAATACACCAAACTAACCATCTAAATAATAACAATAACCATGACTGGAATAAACCATACCTAGTGCAAATATTTTAGAATTTTTCCAACAAGGAAATTATTTATAACTTAAACAAGATTAAATAAACAAATAAATGAAACGTGGATTACAAAAAATGTAAAAACAACATTCTTTTTAAACGTATCTAATTACAATAATTGTAATTAGAACAAAAACTGTAGCGTATAACAGTTCAACTTTTAATAACTAAACTAAACAAATTGTATGGTACTGTGCTAAAACTATTTGTAAAAGTGAAGGTTTTTGAGGTATCTTATAAATAGGTAAGACTTAGAAACTCTAGATAAATTCTCGCACGCAGGTTAACTATAAGTGATACGCTGATACGGATAAATGATTTAACTTTTATGTTTTTACTCAACTAACAGCAAAATTATAGAGCGGCTCGAGCCTCTTCTAGCCCATACTGATGAACGCCAATGAACTAGCATTTCCTCTTGACTCTGTCCATGTCAGAACTCTATGGTAACGCATTTCACTGTGTACAAAAAACAAAAACAGAAAACTCTAAAACAATTTGCGAAGCTTACTAGTTTTTTGTGTGCAAAGGTTTTCCAAAACAAAGGCATAGAATTTATTTATTTTCTCCCTGAAATAAAGTACCCCAGCCAACCAACTTCCTTCATCTTCAATGACGTAGCCAGGATTTTGTAAAGGGGGGGTTCTGGCTTAAAATTGCCTGGGAAAGGGGTGGTCCGGGAATTTTTTTGAATTTTGAGTCTGTAAACAGTGTTTTTATATTATTTTTAGCTTAAAAATGTACAAAAAATAATTTTTTTATATAAAAATTACTACTTTTTTATTAAATATTTAAAGAAATACTCAAGTAAAAAATATAATTAACTAGACTGTAAAGAATTAGTCGAATGTTTAAATAATTGGAATAATACAAAGAAAAGCTAAATAAGTAAACAATTCATTTTAATAAAGAATATAAAACACAAATTTGTCAATATAAAAAATAATTCTTACAATTGGTATTAAATTTAAAAAAATAATATGTAAGCCTACTCTTCATAACTTCAATCTGCGATTTGACTGTTTAGCCGTAACATTTACAACATCAGTGGCCATGAACGGGACTGGATAATGAGACATTATAGCAAGTCCTGTCAACCGTTCATTACCTATCCTATCCTATCCTAGCAGAAACGTTCTTGTTTTTCGTCATTAGGGTGAACTATAGGTTGTTTGTTGTCGCTGACGCAGAAGCTAATACTTGTTGGCTCATCAGTTTAAAAAACTTCCAAATCGTTCCTTCTCGTTGTCTTTATTGCATTTCTTATCAAGCTTACCACTCATGGTTAGTAATATCACTTTTATCTCGATGAATAAAAGCTTTACAGATTAACTTATTTAGTATAACGCACCGACCACACTTGCTACTGCAACATTTACAAACCCAACGTACAGACAGACGGAGGCGGACGGGCGAGTCCACATAATTACTTCCCAGAATGCGGGGGGATGAACGTGTGTGGAAGTTTGGCCCTGCAGTGCAAAAACTAGAGGATCATAAAGTGAAATGAGTAAACAAAACAACCGCCTTGCTTGTTCCACCAATACTCAATATTCCGTATCCCAGTGTGTTGTAAGGACACACAAACAAAATAAAATTTCGCCCTAAAAAAAACTGAACAGAAGGGGGTCCGGACCACCAAACCCCCGCCCCCCTAATGCTTACGTCTCTGTCGTCTTACAAATGAGGTCAATCAACCTGCATAAGGATATATGTTTCTGTTAACGCAAGCGAGGCATTTGACGTCTTTCTGTTATGTTTTAAATATTAAATTGTACATTTTGACATATATTTTTCAATCAAATCATTACCGTACGTTAAAAATTTTTCTCCATCTCTCAAATTTTTGTCCTATTTTCTGGCCCCGCAAAACCCGGCTCTCTAGACAAATGCCCGGTTGGCTCGTTTCTAAATCGGGGCCCGGATCCACTGTAAATTTTCTTCTAACACCAGTAAAACTTCTAACACCAGTTTATTCAAATATAGGGGGAAATGATAAAACTGTATTTGGGAACTTTGCTCAATTTCTCTTTTCCGAATTGAATTTTATAAAAAAAACGAATTTATGGAGGTACGACAGAACAATATTTAAAAGTAGTCATGTCTAGACCAAACCTGACTAACAGCTGATTGATTGTTGGATCGAATAACAAAGATTCTTAGATTCCAACAGATAGTCTGTTCCGTAAACAAGTTAGAATGCAGGGTTCTCGAACCGATCGACCGATGTGTGATCACCAATAATCAATTCTCACAGACCACCTGTAACCTAATGATGGAGAGAGATTATCTGATAAGGTTTTAGGGAAAAGTATTTAGAGACTTTGAGAAACACTTTTAAAACAACATGTCTAATTAACCCAACCACTAGGGTGAAATGTTTTATAAAAATACATTGTTTAAAAATGGTCTTACTTAATTATTCCTCCACCAAATCCTTTCAAAAATTGCAAATACCTCAAAAACCATGAAGGTGCGAATAGTGGAGTCCCCGAAGACTATTGCATTTTTAGAGTTTTACTAAGCCATTTCGACAATGTTCGTGTCGTTGCGCATTCCCAAGGATCCAATTTTGTCGAATTCTCCCACTGGAAACTGAAAAACCTTCCCCACTTTCCTTAAAATACTAGGTAAGTTTAGTCGGTTTGTTCTATGACGATTTTATATTTTATTTACTCAAGAAACGCATTCTAATGACGAAACGACCCCAAATTTCTTCAAGCTGTTCGAGTTGAATTCTAAATATAGCTAGAGTTAATATTATGTAGGCCACCGAGACCATATAAATTGGTGTTTTTATTCATATTCTGAAAGTACACATAACACTGAAAACACAAACCATTTCAACGACAGACATGTATATGTAAATTTCAAGAGAAAAAACACAAATGCAGGTTAAAGTTCAGCTATTTTTGATAAGTTTGCATTAAAGTAAAAAACTTAACACTTCACTGACACGATAAGGATAAATTATAATAATCGTTAACAACAACAATAAGACATAAAACGTAAGAAAACTAATGCAAACATTTTTTTAAAAAAGCTCGTTCAAGTGAAAACAAATAAACCGTCATTTGATGAACTCTAACGCCAGAAGAAACACGAATACTTGCAAAGTTGTCAAATTTATCAGTACACAATCAATTGCGTTCGTTACGAGCATGCGCAAATTATTTAAAAAATACCTAAACTAAACTAACTTCAACTCTGAAATCACAATTAGTTTTTACTTTCAGCAATTCTTAATTTCAGAAAAAGGTACTAATGATCTGGCAACGGTGTTATGTCTATCAACTTAGCAAAGATGGCTGAAAGTTCGCTATTTTAATTCCCTTATTCAACTTTTGGTTTTGTTGTTTGTTCTCTTACTTTTGTTTAATATCGTTCGTATTTGAGTTGCCGTGGTCAACGTAGTGTATAGCCTAGTTTTATTATATTTAAAAGAAAAAGTTAAGTTTTGTTTCACTCTTTTCAAATAAGTCAAGCCCTCTACTCTAATTCCATAGGCGGTTCAAACCCATCCTTTTCTATCTATTTATATTCATAAATATATTCCTGTTATTCACGCAAACGTCTGGCCCTTCTGCACATGCGTCATGTTTCAGGTGAAGGATACACCCACCACCATACCACTATACAAGTGCCTCTGTCCGAGTGTACAATAATCTGTTTGCATTTATTTCACCTCGAGCGTAGATACGGAGCGAGCGGCTAAGTCGCAAGTCACCGAGTAGATTTGTGATCGAAGCAAACAGGGGGAGGAGCCATCTAGTCTGTAAGTAAAAAGAAAAAAATACTATACTGTAACGAATGTAATTTCTGTAGCAATTCAACAACAAATTAGCTTATTACAGCTGATTATGTATTATGGTGTTTGTATGCTTTAGAAATTTAAGTTCAATAATTGGTTCATTTTTAGGCCAATCCAGACTGAATCGTTTTAAAAAGAACTGTAATGTTGAGTCTAAGAATAGCCAACTAATTTATAAAGAACAACACTTATTTTTGTTTCATGCTAATATTTTATTTTTTAAACAAATAACAAAAATTACATAACTTTTACATGTAAAAAATGGATTTTATATTGAATTTGCATTACGAAATATGGTCAAATGAAGTAACTTCAAGTATGGGACACACGGATACACATAACCATTAAGTTTTGTTCTGTCAAAGCTCAGACGTGAAACAACAGCTTTGCAAAGAATCAGGTTAAATGTATGCATGCCGAGTGGGATGCTGTGACTGCGCTGGAACTTAATAGCAGATACTATCTCAATGTGTCTGATACGCAATTTACATTAGTTTACAACTTAAAGTTCATGTTATAGCACGTTCTTATCTCTGATAGCAACCCCACGCGTTATTACTGATTATGTTTTGCGTTTGGACAAATCTTTCTTCGTAAGTGGACAGTGAGGACTACGTCTTCGCGTTCATCATGCATTAAGTATCCGTCTTATTAAATGAATCACAATATAAAATATTTATGAAATTCCCGACGAAATGATGCAATATTTGCAGTTGTGGTGCAATAGGTGGAATGACAGCAAGCGAACAAATGTATGGGATGTTTTAGCACTTAGCGCGATAACTTTTGCGTTCGTCTCGGGAAGGTTTTCCTTTTGGAGGGGACCTTAGAAAAAATATTTATTTACAAAATCCCAAAACCGCACGTAACACGTTATAGGCCTACTGCAAATTAAAATTTAAAAAACCTTGAATTTCGAAGGTGAAAAAATCTGCCCATCTTAGGGCCCGTGTTTTACATTAATTTTTGGAATCTGTCAATCAGAAAAGCCCAGATCCTTTGTCCGCCTACACAAAATATGTTTTGTCGTCGACCTTACGTTGAAGTGTAATTTCCATAGGAGAGGTGAGCTATTGCAATGGTGAGACCTAAAGTCGGGAGTAGCCAATGAGCACCGATCATGGTCCCCATAACATGGTTTGAAATGTCATTAAAATGTTATATATATAGTATATATGTGTGTTCGAAATATAACGGCCTCATTTTACTCTCGATTTCATCCTAACTTGGTACACACATTCGGTTTTATGTGGCTCGTACGAGTTCGTTATAAAAAATTCCAACAACCGGAAGCACTTTTTTTGACCGGAAGTAAATTTTGTGGATATATTTCGTACTAGAATGGGTTTTTTGGTTTATCTAAACAAAATGTAGGCGATTATTCCGCACATTTGTTTTTTCACAACGTTATAGCTCGGTTGGTTCCCCCAAAATTGATCAAAACGTAAAATACCATAAACGGACACTGATCACATCAACGAGAGGGATTTACTGTGGGGCAGCTTCTGTTACGAGGCCAACGGTCGGGATGAAAACTCGCGAAGCAAGTTTGTCCGCTGCAAGCGAAACAAACCAGTCCAAAATCCTAGGCCACAAGGTCGAGGTGCAAATACGCAAAGCGACGTCGATACTGCAAGCTGCGAATGAAACAAACTAGTCCAAAATCCTAGGCCACAAGGTCGAGGTGCAAATACGCAAAGCGACGTCGACACTGCAAGCTGCGAGCGGAACAAACTAGTCCAAAATCCTAGGCTACAAGGTCGAGGTGCAAATACGCAAAGCGCAGTCGATACTGCAAGCTGCGAGCGAAACAAACCAGTCCAAAATCCTAGGCCACAAGGTCGAAGTGCAAATACGCAAAGCGCAGTCGATACTGCAAGCTGCGAGCGGAACGAATCAGCGCTTGAGCCGGGGTTGTGGGCTGAGGTTCAAACATTTTAGTAATATATTTCATAGACGCAGGCAGCTGTTCAACGCCTTCGTGAGTAGACCAATTTCCCAAATAGTTGGTTGAAACCTTAAAGCATATACATTTAATATTGGAAATTCGCTCAACTCACGTCAGCGCTTCAGCTGTGTGGTCGAATTATTTTTTGTGATTAACATTGTTAAATAAACCTCAATTATAATTTGTTAATACTTACTAAGTAGCCTAAAGTCCAACATAATTTTCTAGTAAAAATGTTTACTATTCACAAATTTAAAATTTCACTAAACATTTTCGAAAAAGTGAGAATATTTCTTTTTTGTATATTTAATTAAATTCTTATCAGCAAAAATTACAAACTCCTTAGATAATATGTTTTTTAATATATCTAATTTATTAATTGCCCAAAATTCATATAAAAATGTTGAAACTCAGGTTGAAAAAAGGTAGAAAAACAATTCACATGTTTCTTATTTCAAATAATGTTATGTAAAAAATATTTGAATCTTTTTACCATTAGACTCCGTTTAGAAATTACTGAAAGGTAAAACCCTCATACTGTAAATTAGGCCTAAAATAGCAGAGTTTCAAGTGCTTCTTGAATTAATAAAATATTTTGCAGGCGTTTTCAAATTTTGCCCCTCAATAATTCAGTAAACCTTTTTTAGGACGAAACATCAACATATTCCAAGTACAAATCATTTTTGAAACGTGAGAAAAATACAAAATTTTGTTTTCCTCCTACATAACGTTCTCATGAGAAAGTAAACGCACCAAAACCAGGTCACTTCAGCGTGTTTCACTTTTCAAGAACGTTTCACCTGATGTTTAAAGAATTTAAATACGACTATGGTGAATGACAATTTTAATGTTGTTTGCGGCGCATCACGACCAATCCGAACTGTATAAATTTGCATACGGTAAATGCATTCAAATGGTTTCATTTCGCCCACTTGTAGAAAGTTGGGTTAGGTTAGGTTAGCTTGAATAGTTGCATCTGACATTTACTAGCCGTGCCATCCTGCATTCCGTAGAGTGGTGTTATTACATAACGGAGATGGTCTCGTATCCGTATCGTACAAACGTCGCAGGACTGGGTGATGTGGGCCTACCTCAGTGTTCGCTTCGCTCGTTAGGTAGAACGTATACCTCATACAGGGTGTAATATAATACTTGAGCGGTACGTTTAATGAGCAAATGAAACATTTTAGATCACCTTTTGCACCTAACGAATCTATGGAAAAATAATATTTGGCCCCTTTAGACACAAACAATAATAATAATATTTATTTTCCTCCAATTATTTACATTTAAATGTATTTTATTGGTTGGGAAATATGTAACCATCACTTCCAGTATTTGATGGTTACTGTGAAAAAAAAATTAAACTAAATACACTTCCTATTTAAAATTGTAAAGAATTTGCGGGAGGGGTGCAATATTTTTGGAAAAGCGTTTTTCAGCAGCTATTTTGGATAGGGATGTGGTACCTTACTTTGCTTGATACAAAATATTTGTGATTTAAGGACAAACAAATTATATGTCACAAATCGTATGTTTACATTTAAACATTTTGAGTTGCCCCCACAGGATTCCTCTAGGGTGGATAGTCTTGAAAGTGTGTAAAAATAGTTACTAATAATAAAAAGACATTCCCAAATTTTTATCTTACTACTTTCCTTTGTCTAAAATACGGAAGGGCACGCCTGGTATATAACATTTTTAATGAAACCCATAACGTGTTCTGGAGACCGTGAACGGTGCTCATTGACCATTCCCGACCTTAGGTCTCACCATAAGAATCACGGCAATAAGAACCTTTTCTATGGAAATTTGATAATAATAAAAAACTTAAATGAATACAGAATAATTAGTCTACCTTTAATGCTTGTATTATAAATTAATGTGGCTCCCTCTGTGGTGGTATATATCAGCAGGCCCCTTTCTTACAGACGTACTCACATACACTCAGACTTCTATGAACTGCCATACATATAATCTATATATAAACACATGCACCCCAACTTATAGTCTACCTTTAATGCTTGTATTATAAATTAATTTGGCTCCCTCTGTGGTGGTATATATCAGCAGGCCCCTTTCTTACAGACGTACTCACATACACTCAGACTTCTATGAACTGCCATACATATAATCTAGATATAAACACATGCACCCCAACTTAACCATTGCATTTACTACACCAGATTCTGAAATAGTTCATCACAGGACTCGTAACCCCAAAACCAACCCTTCACTCGCGAGTCGCGACGTATGTTTTATAATTTTTTATTCTATCCTGATGTTGAAAGTTTATTAAACATTAAATGTTTCAGGACGAATATTTAAAAAAGACTTTTTGAAGCAAATTATGTTTACTTTTGGTCTTTTTATATGCATCTGGGCAGTACTCTTTGTTGTATAATAAATGTTTACATTGCAAGTATTTCCCCTCCTGCAATACAAAATATGTAAATAGGACTATAGGCCTATATAAATAAATGTGTTTTTTTAGTGGTTTAAATAAAAGAAAAGAATGATGGCGCTTATTCTTGAAAAGTAGGATTCGAATAAAACGTTTTTTTTTTTTGACAATTATAGGATTAGTTTTTTTCCCATGTATAACTTAAGGGACCCCAGTTCCTACCTTCCTAGCAAGTATTCGAGTAATTATTTATTTTTAAGGGTTGGACTCTTAGACTGAAGTAATCAAAATTCAAATATAGCAAAATATAATCAAAATTCTTATATTAGCAGTTAAGAATAAAATGTACTAAATTTGAGCACTCTAGCTCTTAGGAAGTACAATTTATATTTGTTGCATAGAGGTTAACCCATTTCAACCCCTTAGACTGTAATGGAGGAAATTCGAGGGGTTTTCTTTCTCCCTGAAATAAATTAATACAATTTCAGCTCTTTAGTTTTAAGGTAATTAAATAATGAATATTCTCTTTTAGTGGTTGGTTTCACAGTTTCCATCCCTGAAACATAAATAATCAAAATACGAGGTCTTCAATTTGGGTATGTATATAATAAGAAACATTAGGGTAGATCCTCAGTTTATGCCCTTAAATGTAAGTAACCAAAATAATGTTTACAGCGTTAGTTCCCTTTTGTGCCAAATATGAATAACAAATTTAGTCCCAATCAGTCTTTCCTTCATATTCAAACATAGTTTAGTAATATTCACATTTTCTTCGTACCATTTATCAAAACGGATGCTCGTATGTTTTCTACAATATTTCAGTTGGTTTTATTCTTTGCGCATTCCAACTGAAATGAAACATAAAAACACCTTCAAAATAAGTTTTAATTCCTTCCATCCAGTTAAATAATAAAACTGCTCCTAGACACATAAACATTCTACTGGACGAGAACCAAAATAGTCCGTTAAAAGAAAGCATTTCGTGTTGTTATTTTTAGTGCGTAGATAATTCTTTCTTTCTTTTACTACAGACAAAATTACGAGCTCTTTTATAATATCTGCTCAAACGGTGCATGTGTTATTTCTGCACGGACCGCGTAGTTCTGGACGAATCTAATACTGTATAAATGTTTTTGTGAATACGTATTAATTTATTAGTTTTTTTAGATGAATCAAAAGTTTTTAAATTACAATTTCAACTACAAACCCTACACTTTGCTGATTACGTACATTTAGTCGCAGTCCGTATTCTCTACGAAACATTAATCTAATGCTAGTTCCAAAACCTAAGCTTACTTTATACCGACACTCTGTTACTTTTAACGCTCCACTACAATTTAGTTTCATTACACGTTAGAAAGAACTTAAAGAGATATGAAACAATTGTTTTTTTTCTGTTGAAGATACGGAATTGTTGAGTGACGGATTGATGTTGCATCGTCAGTTCTAATCGTTTTTTGAACGAACTTTTTTTTACTTTGTACCAATACTGCATTATTCTGCAGAATGATTTCTTAAAGTGTTAAAATATTTTTTTTTAATGGATATGATTATCTTGCAGGTATTAATTAATTAATGTTTATATATATATATAATTTTATAATTTCAAAGAATATAATTTTGTTGTTGATCTGGTTGAATGGTGACACCAAGGTATTTTTTCATTTTCTCTTTTAGCGACAAATAGTTGGAAGCCTCAAACAGGCAATTCTTAACTATAACTGTTTGTTCACTGCTAGATTAAGATGTAAATTAATGTATTATTTTAGGTAGAAATATTTTCATTATTTGTATAGCCTAGAAAGAATTCTTAGATTTTTTATTTTGTTAATAGTTGTGTATGGATATTCGGTAGCAAATACTTTTTGTTTATAAATGAACTGCATAATTGTCTCTAGTTGTGTGTGATGTTATATTTTTTTTGAAATTGTATCAACATAATGTTATTTGTAGTAAATGAAATAAAATACACGAAGTTTAAAGAGACCTTTAAAAATTATGTATCATGTAAATATTGTTACCATTTAAGGGTGTTGAAATCCAGGACGAAACATTCTTGTTCGGCTGTCTCCAACCTACCCTTGCATTGAATTTTGAGACATAAGCTGTTGTAATTTGCGGGAGGTTATCCACATCTAAACTATAATCCGCACATATGATTTTCAGTTGAATTACTGGAAAACACGACTTCGTTGAGAAGACTTTACTGATTCTACACTGGAGTTTTCTGAAAAAAAATAAGACTGCCTTTAGTAAAAACGTAAATAAAGCGATATTCCATTCGCGCTTGAACATTTAATTCAATATGACAAAAGGCCTACTTTCTCAAGATTTATCAACTTTTGAGCTTGACGAGCGAGAAGAAATTTTTTAAGAATAGTAACAATATAATTCTGACACACGTAGGCCTACGTATATAATAATCCTTTTTAGATAATCAGTTGTGGCTCATGTATCACTGAGGATGACGACTTTATGTTTAAAACCGTTTGATTATTTATACGTATGTGTGTGAAATATTGTGTATTATTATTATTCTTAAATAATTCATAAAGTTGGCTCTGTTAACTGAATTTGATGCATTTACTTGAGTTGTACTTCACACCCTTGTTTGTTCTATAGTTTTAACGTTATAAAATAGTGGCATTAATTTGACACACTCTTTATAAGGAAGGTATTGCAAACAACTTCTAGAGTTTTACAATATAATACAATACTGTTAAAAACAATATAAAATCCGTTGCTACACCGATGGTACAGCCACCATCAAGTACGTACACATACAACTACCAACGATAAATGCTTATTGTATTATAATTCAGTTCAAACACCTGTTGTTACATATTATAAATAAAAGAGCTTCTTTGTATCAAAAACAACATAATTTTAGGTTTGGCTTACGATGAACCATAACACGTTTATTTATAACCAATTTTTCAAATTTAGAATCAGGTAATTATTTTTCTACTAACTGTTTTTTTGTTTGTTTTTTTTAGAATAGATAAAACAAAAAAAAGCTTACTGTATTGTAAGTCAAACATCTAGTATTAAATATTATATTGTTTCCTTTACTTGGTAATATTCGTTCGAAATGTCGATTATTGATTATTTCCTTAAGGGTGTGCAATGCCGGGACGAAACAGTCCTCTTTAATATAACTTATTTCTCATCAAATTGTAAAGATCATATAGTATTTCGTAATTTGAAAAAAAAATCGTTCATAAACATCAAAACTATAATGCGTAGATGACAAAAATGGTAAATTAAAATTTGGTACTAAAGATTTTTGCTTATAAACAATACGATGAACATGATTTTCAGTTGAGTCACTTGAAAACAGTAAAACATCGGGGCGGTGAATTTTGTTACTTAAACATTGGCGCTTTTTTCAAATTTGAATGTAGTGTGCACATGGCGGAAATCAGAAATAAAACCGCCATTAGTAAAGTGTATACATCATAGGTGAGGCTTCTCAAGACCGACTCCACTCAACTGAATAGATGCATATACTAGAGTAGTATTGCACATCTCTCTCCAGAGGATAACATTTACAAAGATAACGCCGTGAGAATGGCCCAACAGTCCTCTAAACAAATTTGCAAAACGAAAGATTTACACTAGGTGGTAACACACAGACGCAAAACTTTTATAAAATGTAGGCCTACAGATAATTTGTCCGCGTTTCATACACACACTGTGCAATGCCCGGCGGTAAAGCATGCCTGTTTCCCGAAGAATTCGGCTCACCTTTTTTAACAAGCAATTAATAAATTACCCCAAGCATTCTAGGTCGAATTTCACCCACCCGGCGGCGCACAGACCGACCCTAAAAAGCAAAAGTTTACAAATATCTCGAATACAAAACGATAATTATAACATAAAACCTTTAATTGTGATTGTTAAATAGGGCTAACATAGGCATGTCATGTTAATTGCTATACTTGGTTGATATGTGGAATTAAAGATCTGTCGGGTTTGGGGCAACTGAAGAAGGTCTAATTGCCGGGTGAGTGACGGGCCTACAATCCGTGTTTTGGGCTAATTATTGATTTATGTGAACTATGGGCTTGTAATTAAAGTGGTTGAGCTGAGCTCCCACGCTGGGTTTTGGCCGGCCTTTGGTGCGATTTACTATAACACAAAATTCGAATTTCGTATGTTAATCCCTGAATTTTTAATATATTTAAATTAACAGAGTAGGCCTATACCTTAAATTATTACCACGTTTTAACGAAATTGTCGTCATTTTTAAGGGTAAAATTCACAACACTCCTCTTCGCCATTTGGCGGTATAGGTGCCAACCTATGAGCGAGAAAATACTTTAAAATGTAAACATAATGTTTAATTGCATTATTAAACGTAATATTAAAATCATTGTATAAGTATCCAAGTCACAAATAGAATATAACAAATTTTACCTTGTAACCGTCGTGTGACTTCGTTCAGCGTACGTTTATGACGCGTTTCGAAACATAAGTTTCATCATCAGATAATAAAAGTTATATTACATATAACACAAAAACACTCAACTCACAACATAACACACACAACTATGACATGTTAATCTGGGTAGACGTCTACTTAGAGTCACGGTTGAACGACTACTGACTGAATTCAATGTTTAGTTGATAGAGTCCGATATTCTTATTGCCGAATCGTACAATATGTTGGACTGAAACAGCAATTGTTTGTCGTTGTGCTCATATTCTTCTATAGCATTCATATATCTACCCTTTACGCAAAACTTGTATTAAAATTGGTGAATTGGTGATTGGTGTCTATTAAATGGCGAGCGTAATTTGATTTGTTCCCGTCTATGTTTTTCTTTGGTAGATGTTCCTTAAACCGTTTTAAGAACGGCCTCCCGGTTTGGCCTATATAGAATTTATCGCAATTAATTGATCCCAGTTTTTTCCTCCATCGGTTTAAGAATTTGGCGGCGGAGAATTTTCTGTATATTGTTGTTGGTGCGGAAAGCTACAGTTATGTTGAGTTTACGGAGAGTGTTGCTTAAAACTCTAGGGAGAATGTTGCCGTACTCTGTGGACACATATTTCGTTTTTCTTTTGTCCATCCGCTTGTTGTTTGTATGTTTTTTAACCAAATTGTCGATCATTGAACATTTGTATCCATTGGCTACGACTATGTGTTTGATGGTGTTCAACTCTTCGTGGAAATCATCGACTTCAAGCGGTACTGTGAGTAAACGGTGAACGAAACTATTGCACGCTGCCATTTTATGGTTAATGGGATGGTGCGAATTGGCGTGAATTGTGACATCCGTAGTTGTAGGTTTTCTGTATATTGTATATTTAAACTTGTCCTTATGTTTTAATACGGATATGTCCAGAAAATTTAACCTATTATTTCAAGTTCAAGGGTGAATTGTATGTTACGGTTTATGCTGTTCATATACTTCTTTAATTGTTCTGTTTGTCTTAATGTCCCATCAAAGACTAAGAAGGTGCCATCCACATAATGGGTGTAATGAACTCTTTTACATTGAATTTATTGTTTTTTGCTAGAATATATGTGTTCTCAAAATGGTTCAGATAAATATCGGCTAGCAACCCCGATAATGGCGAACCCATGGATAGACCTTCGGCCTGACTAAAGTACTTATTGTCAAATGTGAAGTAATTCTGTTTTAAAAGCACTGTTAATATTTTGATTAACTCTTGGACAAATTCAGTACCTAATGTATTTAGTTTAAGTGAGGTTATTTCTTAAAATGTCAATGGTTTCTTGAACAGGCACATTCGTATACAAATTTACAATATCGAAGGAGGCGATTTTATAACTGGTTCAAAATGACTAAATAACGATTTCTCTAAACGGATTGGAATGAAATTTGGTATGTAGTGCCCTCTAGGGCCGTAGGTGCTGATAAGAAAGGGTTTAAAAAAAATCGAAATCTTATGGGGGTTGGGGGTCAAAGTTACTAAATCGCGATTTCTCCAAAACCACTGAACGGATTGAACGGATCGAAATTTCGTATGTAGCTTCCTTTAGGGCCGTAGGTGCTGATAAGAAAGAGTTTAAAAAAAATTAAATCTTAGGAGGGGGGGTTTGGGTGGTCAAAGTTACTAAATTACGATTTCTCCAAAACCACTGAACGGATTGGAATGAAATTTGGTATGTAGCTTCATCTAGGTGCTCGCTAAGAATGGGTTTAAAAAATTCGAAATTTTAGGGGTGGTTTGGGGGGTAAGTTACTAAAATCCCCATAAGAAATACATAGTGTAATGTATTTATTGATATAATAGAATATATTTTTTGTTAATATACATTTAACTTCGATTTGTCTATCCGTGCAAAGCCGGATCGGGCCAGCCAGTAATATATAAATTAGGTTTTAACCTCGGAGTAGCTTCTACAGTAT
>JAGFPH010000145.1:189420-217360 GCA_018207615.1 Philaenus spumarius
ATATATATATATAATGTATATACGTATGAATTCGCACTCTAACGGCAGCATTTTACTTCCGATTATGTCCAAATTTGGTTCACATGTTGGTTTTCTAAGTTGCTCGGACCAGTTCGTTAGCCAAAAAATCCAACAAAAGGGAGCACTTTTTTGACAAGAAGTAAATTGTTTTTGAGATTTTCCGTACTAAAGTGAGATGTTTTTGGTGTTTTGTCTAAAAACATAAATATAGGAGATTATTTTTTTGCACATTTAGATTTTTGACTACCTTAGGCCTATAACTTGTCTAGTTCTCTCTAAATCGATCAAAATGTAAATAAAAAAACATAAAAGTACCGTAGAAAGTAACTTTGTCATCTGCGAGCGAAGTAAAGCAGTCCTTAATCCGAGAGTGAAAGGTTAATATGCAAACTCGATCAGCGAGTGTTTCCTCGGGGTTGGAGGCTAAGGTGCAAACAAATTCTACTAATATATTTCGTACACGCAGGTAACTATTCAACGCCTTGTGAATAGACCAATTTTCCAAATAGTTAGTTGAAACCGTCAACTTAATAATTTTGTAAATTCGTTCAACTCACGTTAGAGGTTCAGATGCGTGATTGTTATTTCAAAGGCAGATAGAGTTATGTAAAACCTTTTGTCGGGGTGGTTATTCGACCTTAGGGCAACAGAAAATCACAAAACCACTTCTCGCCTCCCGCCATTCCATACATTTGTAAAGGACACATAGGCTTAACTAAAATCTGTTTAAAAACAGAGAATTTAAGTATTAACAAAATTTAATAATTATATTTTGTAAGTTAACTATTTTTATAATTTTATAAAAGTAGAACGTTACAGAAAATCAAACGTAAAAATAGGACCTGACTCCGTTATGCATCTGGACTTTGGAAAGGCTTTTCTACAAAAATGTTAATGTTTCTTGTGGGATAACGATTCACATAGAATTTGTATGCGATATTACCCAAGTATAAAAGCTAATATATATCGAGTGATATGATATTTAATTGATTAATTCACCCTCGCACCTTCTAAGTTACAGTTGAGGAGAGAGAGAGAAAGAGAAGATGCATTCACCCTCACCCACGCGTCTCAAGAGCCAACAAATGTTTGATATATATGTTACCGAGTTTACATGAGTGTTAAGACGGACTTGTCCAAAGTCGAAAATACCCTAGCGTTAAGGCACGCTGTCCAAAGTCGAAAATACCCCAGCGTTAAGGCACGCTGTCCAAAGTCGAAAATACCCTAGCGTTAAGGCACGCTGTCCAAAGTCGAAAAAGTCTCGTCACACGTTACACGTTCAGTCCGATTCACTCCCCAGGATTTCTCGTTCTTTCTAAGTTTGTGCGAGTTTACTACACTTCTAAAACAAACATTTCAAACACAATCCTTACACAGGTGAAACTAAAACAATATCACGGTGCGAAGTGAGTAAGTATTATTTTCGATTTATTCGGATTTAACCTTTCCCAACATAGGAAAGTAAAGATAAAAGAAAGCCGCGTCACGTCTGCCAATCAAACAGTGTTATCGCAAATTATGATAATTCAAATTATATTTGCAAAACAGTTCAATAAAACACGGACTGTTCAATAGTTGTCTGCGGACTTTCAACTCGGAAACAACGTGGGATAATTCGCAGTAAATTTAATAAATGGACTTTTAGTAATGACTTGCAAGTTGGCAGCGCATCGCGTATAACACATTGCATTATTAACTGCTCTGTTCTAGTCTGAAGATACGAGAACATGAATGGTTACTCCTGTCAATTAAATACAGGCAACACGCTTTACATCTAGATGCTGTCTAATTGAACGCTAGACTGAACAAACGGTCAATAGTAATTAGACACAAATGGACCATCTTTGGAAAAATTCTGTAAATAAAATTTCTGAATAAACCTTGATATTGTGATTATAAACAAAAAGGTTCCCTTGAGTAGTTGTATTTGTTTCAGCGGTAAAACTTCCAAATTCCAGGGTTTGTGCGATAAGCTGTAAACCAATGTGTGCTACTTACTACCCGTCGGTTGTTTTATTTATTTCATTACTACAATAGTTGCGCCATTAAAAATAATTCGATCGCGCAGCTGAACCGCTGACTTGAGTTGAGCCAATTTACAAAATTAAGTTTATATGTTTTTGGGTTTCAACCAACTATTTGGGAAATTTGTCTGAATATCTGATAAAGTGTGCGAAACATGTTGGTAACATTTGTTTGCACCTCAGTTGTGCTCTCTTTGGTAGTTTGTATCTTATATCTACCTTGCGGCCTCGGATTATGGACTTCTTCGCTTCGCTCGAAGCGGACAAACTCACTTCACGAGTTTGGACCCCAACCGTCGACCTCTGAGCAGAAGCTGTTTCCCAGTAAATTAGAACCGGGTACTTTTATAGTATTTTACGTTTTAACCGATTTTGGGCAAACCGATTCTTTCACTACAAAATTCAAAATAGAATAGCGGAATTAAATCAAAGTAATGAAATTTTATAACTACCCTTAAAATTAAATATTAATTAAAATGGGATGGATAAATATATAAAATAAATCGCATTAACATTAAATAACCATATGTTTAATACGCGCTCTACCTCAAGCCCTAATCATAAAAATGTTATTTTAACCACAAGGTAATCCAAAATTAATTTTACAATGCACTCAATAATTTGTGTTCTTTAATTTAATCTAAATATATATTTTTATACACTCAAATCAAGCAATAACGAAGCATTGCCGGGTCACACAAGTTAAGTATAAGCTACAATTAGAAAATGTAGTACAAAATATAGGATTGTATTACAAATTTTAAAGTTGGCCACCATATTAAAAAAATTACTGTCGCTATCACAATTTTAAAACGACAAATTATACAAAATAGACAATCTATTAAATGACAGGTCATACATTTAAACAATGTTTACCTCTGTTAGACATCAAGAAGTCTAGCCATAACCAAACATTTTCTACACCCGGTACACGCTTTGTTTTTTATTTATGCAACCTAAAGGAAGATGACGTCGAATGTGTTCATTTTTAGTGCTTAAATTGTGAAAGTTAAACAAACTAAACAAATCATAGTTCGAAGCCTTATGTCTTCGCCTCGATAAATATAGGCCTATGCAAAATGATTTTGAGGTTTCCAGTTAAAAATAGCTAATTTCCTATAGGCTAAGCAATTAAATACTTTAAACTTTGCATAAGAACGGATCTTAGCTAGACTGATGAGTCAATTTTTTAAATTATTTTGATATTTTATACCATTATTATATTTCTTCCGCCATAGGCCTATTGGTTGAGTCATCCAGAAAATACATCAAGAGCGACATTAACTTTGTATTTGTATATCCTTTAATGTGCCACGTCACAAGATGGGTGTTTCTATTTGAACATTTTGAGTACCCTCCACAAGTTCCCATTTTGTCTATAATCACTGTCGTAAAAGAAACTTTGAGTGATCTAGTTGACAGTTCGAATAGGGTTTGTCTTTATTCAAGTTCACCGAAAAATTAAACGGCGGAGGGACGTTTTTAATACTTTACATTATACGTTACTTAAAGTTATGGTAAAGGTAATTCATCAAACTTACTAAATTAATGTTTTGTTATTTTCGAATACTCTGTTAAGCTTCATCAGCAGAAGCAATTGGAGCCAGCTAATCAGAAGACAAGAAAATTATAGTCGTGGTTGACACAATGCATGCTTTGATAAGTAACAGATTAAACACTCGCGAGATATCTCTGACTGAAGGGGATGATATACTGGGAAGCGGAAGGGGTAACCCAAGGTAACCGTGAGAAACGGAAGAAGTGACTCAACAGCTGTAGCAAGTTCTTTCGTCATGAAGCGTCACAGCACAGACAAAAGATACTCTAAACACGGTTAGCATTGCCAAGTTAAACTGCTACTTCTTGATATTTACTTTTGACTTATCAACAGTTCTCAGTTGTAGGACGAAATAATTACGCTCAGTATAATAATGCCTGGTATTTAAAAATGTGAGAATAGCAGTGATATTTTCACTTTAAGGGTTACGTAGTGTAAGAGGTAGTTTCGTCGTCTTGTCTGTCAGCCACGTGAGTCTCAGCTTTTCAACTCTTTTATTCTACAACATTAGTAAATTTAATTGCAAAAATAATTGTTTTAGTGATATAGTAACAACAAAACCACATACAAATTCACCGAACAATGCACTCTAAGAAGCTGTCATTGTAAATATGTTCCTTAAAGGAAGAAAACGAAATTCAGTTTACTAACTTGTCTTTTTCTTGGTGTTTACTTAACCCGAATCGTTGTTCCCCATAAGTCAAACACACCTGACCAAGTCTATAATGGGAATAATAGCAGCTCGCCTCTGGTGTTCCAGTGATGAGGAATAAATTGGCCCATTACCCAGCATCAAGTGTATGGGCTCTGTACAGTACCGAGGAATGTGTGAAGGCATTGGTCGGTGAAATTCTGCCCAATTTAAACATTAAGTCCTGCAGCGTTTGGGCCTCGATGCCGACAATTTTGTTTCATGCTTCTGAGCAATTTGTCGCTTTTAGATACGGTTGCTAAATATTTGTATTCTGAAAATACAGTTTTAAAATTATTGTTCATTTGTCGTGAAGAAAGTATAACCCAAAACTGTACTCCAGAAAGGGCGAAGTACACAATTTAAAGGTCCCGTGTACGCCTATCTAAATAAAAATTGGGAAAATTATCTTCAGTAGAAGTTTTTCGGAGTGATTATTACTTTATTGAATACCATTGTATACTAGCAGGTAACCACGGCTTCGCTCACAGCTTCATAACAAGCGAACGAAAAATATTGTTTATCACAATAAATTATAAATTGTGATTTTAATGTTCGCGTTACGTCCGTGAAGTGACCCTTTATTGAAGTAATGCACAACTTGCTAAAAAAATCAGCTAATACAATAATCAGCTGTTGATTAATTAACTAATTAATTACAGTAATTGATTAATTACTGTACGACCACTGGGAGAGCATTGGCACCAGCAAAACCGTAACTGAAAGGCTCTTCAAAATAAGTTTTACCATTTTTATCAAATATACAATATACTTCTATCCTGACTGTGTGTGAATATACTTTTTATTGCCTAATAAATAATATAAACCTTTACGTCCTTATCACACCCAACTGCCAACTAACTACCTTCTTCTCAACCAAATCCATTTTTTAAAATAATTCCATCTGTTGTCAATATAATCACCATCCATCCGCCATTTCATACCACCCACAATAAAAATGTATCAACACAATTTAGTTTAAACACTTAACCTTTCAATACCTCAAATTTCATGTTACCACAATTCTATTGCAAGCAGCTGAAGCCAGATAGAACTATCCTAACGATTTTCGGCTGATTGATGAACGGCATTATTTAAACGAGGAATGATTTTTTTAATTACAAATTTCGCACAGCTCGTGCCATCTGCCGTAGTTAAGAGGAATTAAAACAGATAAAATGATGGTTAGTCCTAGAGAAGATTAATAAGGTAGATTTTCTTGAATGTGTTTAGGAAAATAAAATGGCGCTGACAGGAATGATGAATGTGTCAGTGATTACGGCAACATATTAGCTGGTTACATTCCGTTCTTCAACACGTAAGCTGTCAAACTATTTGCGATACAAATGAGTTGCATTTAATTGTGTCTATAGATCTTATTAATTGTAGTAGACAAATGAAATTTAAAAATTTCGGAACAATCTACATGCAATAAGAACAAAAGTAAGTGGGTATATATGATCCAATTTATATGTTTTATTTGTTCCTTCACACAGGCCTAATACATTATTTTATAATTTTAAATATAAGAAAATCATCCTGACATGGGCATAAAGCCTGTGCGTGGAAATAGTTCAGCTTAGATGTTTGCAGGAAAGAAGTTTCATCACTAAATTGCTTATGATAGATATCCGTACTGATTTTATAAGCTGCGCTTTTAGAAAAACTTAATAATTCCACGAAAAACACACTGCGAAACCTCCTGAATGACTCAATTTCTACCTGTACCTACACAAATTTAATAATCTGCTCAATAATGTTTCTTCCAAGCTAGTACATACTTTCTTTCATATCTTAGGAACAAAAACATGATTCAAAAACTTTATCTTGAACTGCCTTATCATATGTACAAAAAGAAATTTTACAAGAAAGGTTTTATCATAATGTATTCTTGGAACTCGTACTGTATCTAACTGAGCTTGTCCCATAGAGTACAGATGAGTAGTTTTGGTGACATTGTAATGATGATTGTAACAAAGAAATAATAATTCGATCACGCAGCTGAACCGCTGACGTCAGTTGAACGATATTCAAAAACTATTTTGATATGTTTTAAATTTACAACCAACTATTTTGGAAGACGTTGAATAGCTGCCTACGCGTATCAAGTAATTTTATGGTGTTTTACGTATTGATCAATTTTGTGGGGACAAAACCAGCTATAAGGTCGAATAAAAAAAGAAATGTCTTCTAATGGTCTTCTATATTTATTTTTTACATAAAACTCAAAAAAAAATAAATTTTTAAACGAAAAATCTTAAACAAATTTACTTCCGGTCAAAATAAGTGCTTCCATCTTTGTTGGATTTTTTTGCTAACGAACTCGTCCGAGCGACTTGTGTAGGCTACCAAATTTGGAAAAATCGGATGTAAAATGCGGCCGTTAGAGTGCGAACTACATATATATAGTTATAACTATTTTAGTGACACCCAAAAACGTGTTCTAGGGACCATGGTTACTGCTCATTGACCACTCACGTTTGGTCTCATCACAAGAGTCACTGCAATAGCTCATCTTTCCTATGGAATATCGTAAGAGGTTTTCATTTAAGGTTGGCTTACGTTAAATACAATTTTAGTAAATGATTACCTGAACCACAAAATTGTATTCTAGGACTGTCCTAATATTTTAGTGCCGTTCTCTAAAGTGTTAGTTGAAATAGCATCAGCTGAATACTTCTTTTGGGAAAGTAAGAAGTCCTACCAACTTATGTATAATATTCACAAATAGGAAACACGCCGTGACTAGAAGTTAGTTTAGTTGCAACTCAGCCGTGATAAAAGAAGTAGTGGTATTCTAAAATTTTACCCAATTTTTGTATTGAGATTTTAATACATTTCAGAAAATGATGTTAAAAACCGATCTCTTTACACATTAATTGATTAAAATAGAAAAATAACGTTAGAGGTGCTTACAGGGGATGCTAGACGAATATACTCTACAAAACCATTATAACGGATTACATTCGTGCAGTCTTTGAAGCCGTCACACTCTTTCTCTGGTCTTCATCAGATCAGCAATGTATATTCCTGCCGTGGTTATCGTTAGTGGTTAGTACAGTATATTTATTATATTAAAAGCTGTACTTCCTTCTAATATTATAAATGTGAAAGTTTGTATGTTTGTCTGTTTGTATGTTTGTATGCTTGGATGTTTGGATGTTTGATTGTCAATCACGCAAAAAGTACTGGATGGATTTTAATGAAATTTGGCCCACATATAGATAATGACCTGGAATGAGACATAGGATAGAATTAATTTAGATTTAAGGGTTGAAACAACAACAAAACAATAAATATTTATTATTAGCCTATAAATCCATTAAGACTAGAGAGCTGGAAATTTGTACATTTATTTCTTACAAGATATATATAAAAATTAAACCATATTTATATTATGTAGCGAGTTGATAAAGGGTGAAAATGTGATAACAACCCCTTAAATAATACAAATTAATTATTATACGTCACATAAAGCTAGGGAGCTGGAAATTGGTACATTTATTTCTTACAATTTTTGTATAAAATATAAACCATATTTGTATTTTATACTGTGTTGCTAAGGGGTGAAATTGTGATAACAACATCTAAAACAATACAAATTCAATATAATACTTAAAGCCAGATAGCGGGAAATTGGTACTTTCATTTCTTACAAGATATTTATAAAAAGTAAACAATATCTGTATTTTGTAATGTGTTGCTAAAGAGTGAAAATTTTATAACAACCCTAAAACAATAAATATTAATTATTGTAATACCATTAAAGCTAGAGAGCTGGTAATTTGTACATTTATTTCAAACCATATTTCCATTTTGTAATGTTCCGTCCACTTCAATTATATTGCAATGATTTGGAGCTTTTTCATAATTTTTTTCACAAAAATCTTAAATATCTCGAAAACGGTGGGTATTAGAGAATTTTTATCGATTCTCGACCCATCTTTTAGAAACACCAATCTTTGCCATTTACGGGCTATACAATGGTAAATTGTATTTTTTTTATGCAACTGGGGGGAGAGTTGTATATGCTTTCCTTAAAGCTAGAGAGCTGACATTTTTACATTATTTTCTTACAACAAAGGCTACATAGAAAAAGGTAAACCAGATTTATATTTGTTTGCGTATGCTGAGGGGTGAACATTTAGTAACAACCCATAAAACAATAAAAAATAATGTTTATACTTTCAATAAAGCTAGAGAACTGGAAATTTGTACATTTATTTCAAGATACATAGAAAACGTAAACCATGTTTTTATTTTGTCTTGTGCTGCTAAAGTGGGTAAATGTGATAACAGCCCCTAAAACAATACAAATTTATTGGTATACTTTCCTTATAGCTGTAGAGCTGGATTTGTACATTTATTTCGTACAATATACATAGAGAATTAGACAATATTATCGTTTTGTGGCGTACTGCTAAGGGATAAAATGGAATAGCCACCCTTAAAACAATAAATTTAGATCTGCTAACTTCCCACAAATCTAGAGCGCTGAAATTTGGCACTTATTAATAGTAAGTTTTGTAAAGGAAAGAAATAATACAACATACAATTTAAATCATTAGGTCTAAAATTGTGTGAAAGGTGGTAACAGCCCCTTTACAATAACAATAAATACATTATTATATTTCCCATGAGCTAAAGAGCTGTTGTTTACCCCATTGTATCATAAGTGGTAAATATGGAAAGTAATGCACTAGCATTGCAATTACTTGCGTCTAAAGAGTGAAAATTGAACAAATACCCGTAAAACAACACAATTTAATTTTTGTACTTTACTGCTCGAGAGCTAAAGTTTATTGCACTTATTTCTTATGGTACTATGAAAAAATGAACCAAAATCATTTTTATAACCTGAGGATAAGTTACTTGCAATCAAAATGGGGTTTACCCCTATATATTAAAAATCATTACTATTAATACATATAGAGCTAGATAACTGAAATTTGGGAAATATTATCACTAAAATTATAACTGGAAAAGAAAAACCATTTGAATTTAAATTAAGGGTAAAATAGGTAAATTACAACCATTACTTGATTGACAGTGTAAGCCAAGATGTAAAGTTTTTAACAAAAGGAAGGTGGACCGGTTGCGCTTCAAAACATGAACAATGATAGATTTAGACAAAACTCACTATGCAGCCGATCTTTGGACCATGGGTGACCACGGGTACCTGCTAGTATAATAATATAATACGATATTTGTTTCAAAACAAAATGAAGCGACATTTTTGTAAACTTACTGCATAAAAAATAAATTGAATCTGATGTATCTAAAAACAGTTACTGTATTTCGAAACTGTAAACCCTAATGACAAGTAACGATACGGAACCCTTGCCACGCGAGTCTAACAAACACTTCTGTTAATTTGTTACATAAAATAATTTAAATGTGTACTGACAGATAATGAATTTGAATAACTAGGATACATTAAT
Source organism: Philaenus spumarius (assembly GCA_018207615.1). Classification (NCBI taxonomy): domain Eukaryota; kingdom Metazoa; phylum Arthropoda; class Insecta; order Hemiptera; family Aphrophoridae; genus Philaenus; species Philaenus spumarius. The sequence continues at coordinate 199,159 of JAGFPH010000145.1, forward strand.
TGTTTTGTGTGTTCTTGACAACTACCAATTTCGATTTCGGTTCGAATATTACTAGGTTATGGTACAGACAATTTTTTTAAATTTATTTTATTTTTCATTTAAAAATATAAATATTTTGTTTTCTGTAAAATTTTCAATTTCCGGGACATTTGACTTTAAACATTTTAAACGTTTGGATCTTGGTATAAGAAATAGTATATACAATGAGTAGGTTTATCCCCTATTTAATCTTATAATCTTACTTATTTCATAAGTTATCATTAATTTAAGAAATTAACCAAAACGGTCGACAAATCGTTTACGAACCTATGTTCATATGTATTTTTGCTTATAGCGAATTTCAGTAGGAAATATGACTTATTGGAATGACTCTTATGGCGAGATCTAAGGTTGGGAGTGGTCAATGAGATCATGGTACCCGGAAAACGTTTATGGGTGTTTATGTATTTATGTGTACGCAAACTAACGGCCAAAATTAATTTCTGATTTGTTGCAAATGTTTTACACACGTTGGTTTTTAAAGCCGTTCTTAAAAGTTTGTTATCCCCAAAATCAAAAGAACTGGAAGCGCGTTTTTGACAGGAAGTAACAAGTAAAAATTGTTTGAGATTTGTCATACTAGAATGATATTTCTGGGAGTTTATCTAAAAAATAAATACAGGAGCTTATATACATTTTATTTTTTTACGCGACCTTTTAGCCCTTCTGGTTCCTTCAAAATCTATCAAAGCGTAAAATACCATAAAATTAAGTACCCTATTCAAATCCACGTGTGGGATTTTACCGTCTGGGCAGCTTCTGATGCGAGGCCGACTGCCAGGATGCAAACTTGCGAAGCCGAGGATGGTGGCTAAGGTGCATATAAATTCTAATAATATATTTCGTACACGCAGGCTTCTATTCAGCACCTTCGTGAGTAGATTAATTTCCCAAATGTTTGAAACCCTAGTACTATAACCCTAACACCAAATAGTTGGTTAAAACCCTACAACATGTAGCATTTGGGAAATTCGCTCAACTCACGTCAGTATATCAGCTGCGTAATCGAATTATTTTTAGTTTTCCTGTAACCATAAGTAACTGTAAGTTATGCCGGTTATTCTCGACGCACCATGTATGCACCTTTTTATTAGGATTCAGTAGAGATAAAACGGTAAAGGTGCGGGAGTGCCTAAAGCTTGATATTATGATTATAGGAAAATAAACCCAAATGGTGCAGGTGCAGCGGTGCCTTAAGGAATGAAATCATTACCTTCAGTTAAGGTATAAATGTATACACTGTATAAGTTTCAATTAGTGGCTTGATGATGCCCGACGGCGAAACACGTAGTTCAACATAATAAAGCTAATAGTTGTGTAACTGATCTTTACCGAGCTTCTTTCTTGCAATTGCGGAGAAAATTGAGGAATAGATATCCTTTTTAGTATTGTATGTATATACTTTATGGTTTATTAATATTTACGAAAGTTGAAAACGACTATTTTGAGGTAGAACATGTCATAAGTATGTCAATGGGGGGAGGGGGGGAGCTAATTAAACATTTTGGGAACGAAGCAGTCGTATCTTTTCGTTGCATTGTGTGGGAATTTTAGTTTTAGGGGGTGCCTAACCCGCGTGTTCGGCCACCATGTTTATACATCTGTGCACCGGTTTTTTAAACGTTTACTGTGTGCGTAGCTATGATCTCAACAATTACTTTAAACAAATATATTAAGAACAAAATCTAACAATTGTGTATAGCTTTAAATACAATGTCTGTCAGACTATAGGTGCGGGATTATTCCCGAAATTTATTTTTCACCCTTACTTCAAAACATCGACATGCAGGAGTTGTTCCTCACAGCCATTTTCGGTAAACATCAAGTAATATTGTAGTAACAAGTAGTAATCAAGTAATATTGTGTCAACAGTGTTACGAAAAATGATGAACAATTAAAAAAAATTTAACACTGTTATTGATATATTAAACAAGATGTTAATTTTTATATAATTTTTATATTGTATAGTCTCTTTTAATCTACAGTGTTTATGAAACAGTCAGAGAATGCATTATTTTATTTTTAGATTTGACTTTCATAATGTTCAGTATATGTTTATGTTTTAAATATTCCACCAATAAAAATGTTAAATTGATCATTGGTTGTTCTTATTTTTTTTTTTTATAATAGCTTCTAAATTGGTATTATAGGATTTTAATAAAGCAGTGAGCTCTTTGAGTCACCTGTTCTGATTTCCTCTACATTGACCACCTCTCCTTCGGTATCCGTTAGTACATCGAGTACAAAACGTCTAGGGTACTAATGTTTCGCTGCGCTTCTAACTGTAGGATTATCGCTCCTTATCCCACATTAAAAGATTACACTTTAAAAGATAATTTTTGTTAAACTGTTTCTAATACGTAGCCGGGAGTTGTAAAGTACCCTTCTCCCGAGTTTATGGCTCATTCAAAGCATCGGCATAAAATAAGTCCTCAGTTTACGACTGCGCAGTACATTTTTCTCTTGGGATGCGCAGTAGGCCAATATTCTATTCTACAGTGCTTTGTAATCATATATGTAAATTTGTATCGTCTTCTGTTTAAAATTGCATTAAGCTTCTGTATTCCTCCTTTCATGAGTTTTAAAAAGTCGGACAACTAGGAGTCAGGACTTTAACAAATATACTTGGTGCGTGTCAAACCCGCGTCAAAATATGGTTCCATGTATTTAAAATTGTGCCCGTGTTGGTTGGTGATATCAGTCATGTGACATAGTAAAAAGTAAAAATGAAAATGTCAGAAAACTTTGTCTAAATTGATTCCGACTTCTGTTGAAAGTCTTGGTTGCAGCAAGGTTGTGTTAGCGGCATTTTAGCTAAGGTTATCATAAAATCCTTGTCATATTATGTAACAATAAACTATAAACGAAAAATGTTTAGGAGAAATATTTATTAATGGTTTACTGTAGTAAATATAGGCCTACTCCGGCTTAATTGTTAAACAAAAATCAAAACAGTAAGGCGATGAAATGATAACAACAGACGTAAAGTCCACGAGAATATAGTGTCTATTTATTGCGGTTTGCTAACGATAAGCGTTAAAACAATCGAAATTTACTGCGTATGCCATTAAAGTTTTAGAAATGCAATAAAACAATATTTGAAGGAAATTCAGTAAGGAGAGTTTTTATTTTACCGCGGGAACGGTACACTGTTCGTCCGTAAAGTTGAACTCCACCTTCTTTTTTGAAACGTTCTCTATTGTGAAATGGTTGAAGTAATAGCATCGAAACAATTACACAGTTACACTACGTATATTATACTTGAAAAGTAAGTCAACAAAGAAGCAAGATAGGCCATACTGCCAAAGTTTTGTTTGTATAGAACCTTTTCCTAAATTTTCTACTCCATATTTCCCAAAGAGTTTTTGTCCAGCCAGTATAAATGCTACAAGAATTTAGGGCTTTAATAAATCTGTCTTTTTTTAACAAGTCCACAATCGTGTATATAAAAACTGTTAGTAACTGTAGACAAATTAGGATTTTAATACTTTTGTGGTCTAGTGATTAACAGGGATTTGCCTAAAACAATAAGATTGAAATTTGTTTTTAATTGAATGCATAAATATTGTATTAAAAAAAAATAAAGTTAAAATAATTGGTAGTTTCATAAGCGTTAGTAAAAGAAGTCCAAGGGTAAAATTATCTCCAGAAATAGGTATCAGTAAGATTGTAACCTAAAATAAAAAAAAAACAACAAAGTGCCTTTGTCAATATAAGATTAATTAAAAATGAAATATCGTATTTTTTAAATTAAAATTACAAAATTGTCTTTCATTTTAAACAAACCGCATGAAAATTGGTCATGTAGATCTCCAAAAACGTATCAATAAGTTTTAACGTAAAACAAAACAAACAAAAACATAAAAATGCTCTTATAAATTAAACGATGAAATAAAAATTGTCATTTCATATTCCTTGATTAAAATGGCAAACGTCCCTGTAGATCTCCAGAAATAATTATCAATAGGTTTTAACCTAAAACAAAAAACCCCAAAAGGAGCCTTATAAATAAAACAATGAAATAATGACATTTCATATTTTTTTAATAATAATTAATTTTTTTTCATTTAAATAAACCGCACGAAAATTGGCCGTAAACGTTTAAGGTAGTGCTGAATTATTAAGTAAGATTATTAATGTTTTAGTAAAGTAAATAATTACAATTTTATAGTATGGTAATTGCTGATCGTGGTTCATTATTTATTAAATTAGTAACACTAAATACTTTTTCAGTATAATTTATCATTCATCTTAGGAAAACTACCAAAACTTAAACCTTTGAACACCAGGATGAGCCACAGTAGTATTATTAGTGTTACAGTAAAGAAAAGAAATTCTAGACCAGCACAGGGATTAAAGTACAAAAATCGACCGCATATCATTTAAAATGCATCGATACAATAAATATATGTGGGAAAGTTGTTGCACTATATATTTGAGTTGTATAACATTCACCGCGACAAGACGGACGCGGGACGGATGGACGAGTCTTCGCTCATTATCCGTTGCACAACCAGTTCGATGCTTGCATAAACTGTCGACAGATTGTCATACTTCACACTTCGGCTTTCCCCGGCTGTGGGAAAAACTCGGCGTAACAATAATCACAAAATTTCCCTCGAAAGATGGAAAGTATAGAATACGTGCTCATTCAGTGTTACAAAAACATCGTACTAAACGGACAGTGAAAATTGCGCTTTGCATATAAGTCCGTTCCACTGTGATAATTCATTTCCGATAAACGATTTCTTGGACAATTTTACTCTCATTAACGAAAGTCTGTGAGTATCGATATCTAAGTATTCCCACGGAATGTTTGTATGCTAGTTTATAGATTAGGGAAACGTCAGGCTTGCCAACGTGATAGTTGTCGTGTCAATATGTGATTAGGCCTTACAGTACCTCCGTTATGAATAGTACACCAATAACACAATAGATCATTTTGGAATTGGAAACTACATTTTTGAAAATTTCTATGTACAGGCCTACGATTTGATAGGTCAGAGAAAACCTTACCCTTTTTTAGGAGGGCTAAAAACTTCCTTATGTACATGTTTATAAATCGGTAAACATGGTCTTGGAAACACTTCGAATTCTGTCTATCAGACATTTTGTGTTTTTAAACAGCAATTTTGCGGCTATAGATTGTTAGAAGGTATCAATATATTTCTAAATCGGATTCAACAATCCAGAGAGGGACCTCTTTCGACATTATACAGGGTATTTCCAAACTCTATGCACAAACTTCAGGATATTGTTCCTTGGGTAAAAAAAAACGTAAAACAGCATAGGCCTATAATATATAACCATGGGTATATTTTGTTCCGTTTACCGTGTATCTGTCTGTATGTAATATTCACTTAGCAATTAGTATTAAGAAAACTGCTATATGAATTTAAACCTAATTTTGGTTGAATGTTAGTTACTCTTGCTAGGCCCTAGGTTAGCAAAAGAGTTTAACTAAGCTATTATCTCTTTCCGTGTCAAAATGGCGACCATTTACATTTTTCAACTAGTATTACAAAAAAACTACCCATTTTACAAAAAAAAAAAGGTATAAGAATATTTTTTTATATATAAATGTTATGACAAATATAAAACAGATTATTGTTTTAAAATCAGCTAGAAACTAACTGAATTATGTTCATTTTCGTCTACCAGTACAAACGTAAACATACCTCTATCAACGTTATATTTACCTAATACTTTGAAAAATGTTTCTTGCTAGTTAATGAAATAAACTTAAAAATGAATTAAAAATTTAGTTTTCTTATTTAAAATATATATAATGATTATTTGACTTCCCTTTACTGGGGTACTGAAAAAATCAACAGTATTACAACAGCGTCAAACCTTAAAAAAAAAAAAACTTCTAGTTTTTTAATCTAATCGACTAAACAGGGGGAAACTGTTTCTGACTCTTCAAAACTATCTTTAAAACTAGGTAAGTACTTTTGGGCAAACTTTAGCCATTGATTAGGCCTGGTTGTGTGTTTTGATTTTATTAACTTAGTTTTCAGTCTAAAATTTCGATTTGTTGTCGTTATTTATAGCACGACGGAAGTTACTACTGTACTTGTTATTCAGAATTTCACAAATTGAATGAGTCCAATGGATCAAATTAAATTCAGCAATATAAAAACCTCTTTAAACATTATATTTACCTGATACCTTGAAGTATCCTTTGCTGATTATTCGTTTCCTATGGAACTTCGCTAAAGTTGATTATTGACTTCACTTTACTAGGGTATGGGAAAACTCGGCAGTTTTATAACAGAGTCAAACCTTTAACAAAATCCTCTTCTCGACTTTTAACCTAATCGACCAAAAAGAGGGGAAAAAAACTATATTTGACTTTCTTCTAAACTTCTTATAACTAGGTAAGTAGGTTTATGCCAACTTTGGCCTCTCGCGGTCAAAATGTGCAAGCAAGTTCAAGGAGTATATCAAATTCTGTTTGTTTTGATTTTTACTAACTTAGTTTTCTGTCTAAAATTCCCGACTGGTTCGCGTAATTTACAGCACGACAGAAGTTTCTACTTTTTATTCAGTCATTTCCAAATGCGAATGAGTTGCGGTTCGCACAAAAAACGTAAATGCAAACTCATTGAGACAATAAAGTTTAGAATCTAAAAGGATGGTGTACTTAAAAGTTGAGTTGAACTTAACACAGTTAATAATACGGTCAATTTGTGCTCAAAAGAGCCGTGATCAATTTGGGGTAGTTTTGATTTCTTTCATTTTATATGTTTTTTTGGGGTGCTGAATCCGAATTTAAGGTTTGCCTACAAAATTTCGTGACGCAACATTTAAAAAAAATGCAAAAAAGGTAAAAGATCTCGAAATCTATCAACTTTTCAACTTCATAGATAACCTTCCTATCCTATTCAAAATGAAAGAACATACAATTTCCTACAAATTTTACTATTTAGGTTTTCTTCTCCGACGAAACGATCGGGCTGTGGAAAATTGTCGTATTTCGGCTGTCTCCGCAAAAACCCACTTTTCACTCCAAAACTCGAATTTATTATTAAAGACTATAATTTTTTCCTACTTTTAGTTGAATACAATGTAGACTGGTTTTAACTGTTCTGCCACCTCTAGTAATAATTACGCAATTAGTTAAAATAAACAACAAATTTAATATAACACGTTTTTAAAACGAATTAAAAAGCATAAAATAATTTCTCCAACCCCCATACAGATTTATAAGCCTTACAAATTCCTAATCCCTTATAGATAGTTCTGAAAATTTTTAATTGTGAAATTTTAGTAGCTGTGAAAATACTTGTAAGGTTAAAAACGAAAAAGTGGGACGCTTGCAGTAGATAATTGATGCATAAAGTTAACTAATTGTTTCATAATAGTTCACTAGCACCTAAGTCACTAGCAATTTTATTTACTTCAAATGATATGAACTGTTCTGTGAGTCTTCTACACTCCTTACTAATATATTGCATGCGCCCCATGTTTTTAATCTTACAAGTATTTTCATAGCTATTAAAAATTCAGAATCGTAAATTTCCAGGACAAACTGTTTGGCTAGGATAAACAATTTTATACTTTTTAATCCGTTTTAAAAACTTGTTATGTTAAAAATGTTGTTAGTTCAATAATATCTTCATCTTTTTAGTCTTCAGTTCTGAGCTATATAAAGTTTCAAATCTCTAGCTCATTTAGAACATGAAATATCATGTCTGTCCACCCCTACGCAAGGACAGTCCCAAGGCCGTCTCTACTACAGTAGTAGAGTCGGCCTTGGGCAGTACAATCTCATATGTTGGGTCATAGAACTTTGGCCAAAATATTGATTCAATAAATGGCCCTGCCGCCAACAATGGTAAATTAAATTTGAGGCGATTTTGTGCAACATGGTCAGGACAGTGATTCTTTCTAATAGTTCGAAGAAGATTGTGAAAGATATGCAAGAAGAATTCACAGCTAAGGTTCAACTGCGAGCTCTGGGTTGTATATTTTGAAATAGTGTCTTTGTTTGATTGATCACTTTATTGAAGCGGCAACTGGGATCTAGCTGTACAGGCCTTTAGCACCGATTGAACATTAAAAAATGCAAAATATGTCATCGACGGAAGGTTTTTGTTACACCGTGTCAAAAGGCAACACTGCCAGACATAGGCAGAAATTGCATGCAGTTATGTATCAAACGTCAAGTCAAACTACAAATCAAATGCCGTTGTCCTTTTCGATGACTATCCTGACGAAGATTGTGAAGAGCATTTAACGACTGAGAAGAGCACAAAGAAAAAAATCTGCAGCAATATCATTTACAGAATCGATGGTACACTCTGTCTCGCAGGAGAGTTTCCTTGCAAACTCCAAAAACAAGAGCAGGTTGATATCTATGCTAATGGAAAATCTGATGATGTAAAAATTTATTCACAGCAAGCTGTGGAGGACGCTGATATCCTAATTATCACAATAGCTCTTATGTTAGCCCCGTCAAATGAATATGTGGCTGTGATGTGAGAAGATAAAAATCTCTTTTTTTGATTTTGATTTGCCTGTGTAGCCCTGATACAAAGAATGTCTTCTTTTTTGAAATTTGTTTTCGATATTTTTCAAATCAACATTTTGCATTTGCATGAGATAAGCCCCCCCTCCCCCAGTTAGGGAATTTTTCTACATAACATACTTTCATCTCTCCTTGAGATATGATCAAGTTGTTATTTTCGCACCACCTCTTTTATTTCCAGATAAACAGCCCCGAACTTGTGCCGGGACCCGCCACCTGCAAAAACGTTTAGCCAGAACAACCTAACGACAACGGCTTATAATATAATAATGTAATATAATAAAATATAATAATTTTCAAGATATTTCTTGGAAATTGCAACATTTTAAACAAAATTTGTATAATTTTGGACTTTAAATTGAACATTATTATATGCAATTTTTTTTTATATTACCTTTACCTTTACATATATGATCTAAATAAGATATATATGCAGAGAACTGGAAGGAATTCGCTAATTGACAGCCTTTAATAATAAACTAAAATTTTGGAAAAGTGGATTTTTGGGGAGACAGCCGAAATACGTAAATTTTCAATTTGCACTCGAGCCCCAACGGTTCGTCGGAAATAAAAACCTATGGAATGAAATTTGTAGAAAATGTTATGTACTTTCTTTTTGAATAGGGAGGTTATTTACGAAAAGTTGATATTTTTCTAGTTGTAAGCAAAAAAACCGCCAAAACATGAGATTTTTTACATGTTTTTTCCATGTGTTCAATGTTGCGTCACGAAATTTTGTAGGCAAACCTCAGATTCGGATTTAGCACCACAAAAAACATATAAAATGGAAGAAACCAAAACTACCCTAAAATTTTCTTGCTGAAAACACAATTTGACTGGATTATAAACTAACAACGCAAAGCACTGTCGATATTATTGCGTTGCGACTTTTTCCTCACAAACAAAGAAACTGCGGAAAACCTCCCAACGTTAAAATATTCGTTAACATTAACTTTACATAAACAGATACTAGTTACGCGTGTTTATGGATTACAAAGATTGTAATATCTATTCTTTGCCAAGGTCAACCTTGTTGTGCAACTTTAGGTCAATCTGTGCTGGGAACGCATTATGTAGGCAACTTGGGATTCGTTGTTGGAATATTAAAAGCATTCTAAACACAAGATCTAACAAAGTATCCTTGTTCGTTGTAAATCACACTTGAGTTACAATAATTCAGCTTTTGTTTACAAAACATTTTCCTATTTGAAATTTATTTTGGAGATACCACAAAAATATAAATGTTGAAAGGCCAAGTCCACCTGAATAAACTAGTGAGATATAGTGAGTAGTATAAATAGTAGTGAGTAAATATGAGATTCCTTTGAAAACAGAATAGGTTTACAGTTTAACATATTATATTTCATCTTTTCCCAGACCACCTTAGTTGCCCTCTTGTTCCTAGCCTACCACATTCAAATACTAAATTGATCCAACAATCGAAATCGTGTTTACACCCACATACTCACAAAGATTTTCTTGTTCGATACTTGGAAACTTTTCCCCAAAGAGGTTCATACAAAATCAACAATTTACCATTGTAGGCTGTCGAACAATTAAAAACAAAATATGATCAATGATTTAAGTAGAAATAATTCGATCACGTAGCTGGAGATTGGTCTACTCACGAAGGCGCTAAACATGTCAGTTGACTTTGTTTCCACCTCAGCCTCCAGCCTCGGGTCACTCGTTGCGGAAATACTGCTTCGACCTTGCAGCCTTGGATCGGAATACGCCTCGATTGTAAGGTTGGGAGTCAGGATACACTCCAACGAAGGGTTAACCATAAAAATATTTCGTAAAGACGGGCAAAGAGTCTACGACTTTTCTGATTGGCCGAGGTCCCTATACGCATGTATCTGGCTCTAACCTTTGGCAAAAGTGGCATCTTTGGGATTATAATTATCCTAGGAGGCTCCACCCCTTGTTCGCATCACTCCCTTGGTGAAGCAAATACAATCAGATTATTTTATATATTCTAATATTTTGATGGAAATTACTATTGAGTAGAACAGATCAATGGATCGGGGTAGGGTGATGGGTGTAGCGATGACCTATACAGATATCTGAATATACATGCACCAAAACCAATAATTAAAATGGTGACTTGAGTTGTATTTTTAAATAATCAATAGTTAACATAACAAACAAATTTTGAAAATGGCAAGCAAATAAAACAATATAATATGTAACATCAGGTGTTTATAGTACAGTAATCCTTTTCACTGACGTTTTGTTTGTGTTTGCCTTTATTTTGTTAACCTAATCTAAAAAGGCTGTTGGTTCTGAAGAATAATTAACTGATTCTAAATTTGCTAAGTTGGTTGCTATGTTAATAAATGTAAATGTATTCAACAAACATTTGTTGAGTCTATCACCCCATAAAAATATACGTTTAAATTTTCGTATTTATAGGCTAACTTAAGTAGTTTTTGCTCTACATTCATCCGTCATATGTCATCCGCTCATTGAAACAGGACAAAGCCGGTATCTATACATATAAAAGGCAAAGCCCTCACTCACTCACTCACTCACTCACTTACTCATAATCACTAATTCTCCCACTTCCCATGAAATTAAAGAGATGAAATTTGGCATGTGTATAATTTGTGATGGAAATAGGGAAACTAAAGAAATTTCATTTTGATATTAAAATTTTTAGGGGTAGTTTTGGGGGTTTAGGGGTAGTTTTGACTGATCACAGTTTCTTAAGAAGCACTAAGGAAGGATTTTTAAATATTTGGTTTGGCCTGTAAGGGTTGAAGCAACCCCTAAAACAATACATATTGTTTATTATATATCTCAAAACCCATATCTTCTAAGAACGTAAAATTTGGTACTCATATATTGCTTATAGGCACTAGAGGCACACTAAGAAAGGATTTTAAAATATTTGGCCTGAAAGGGTTGAAATAACCCCTAAAACAATAAATATTGTTTGTTAAATATCTCAAAAACCTTACCTCATAGGAATGTGAAATTTGGTACATGTATTTTCCACAGGGGAAATGATTTTAAAATATTTGGCCTTTAAGGGTTGAAACAACCCTTAAAACAATAAATATTGTTTGTTATATATTTCAAAAACCTTACCACCTAGGAACTTGAAATTTTTTACACATATTGCTCATAGGCACTATATAATATATTATACAGATAAATAGACCTACAGCATTAAATTATGTTCAGAGTGTTGGTCTTTTCACTAACCAGTGCAGAGCTAAATGTCATACCCATGTCAAAATGTCCCCCGCACTAAGAATCTTTTCTAATTAACAGTCGGACTCTTCGTCCTCTCCCGCAAACCAGGTAAACAATGTGTATGACCGTCTGAGGATGCGGACTTGTTGTCCATTTATCGACCACATAGGCTTGTATAAAACGAGCTTATTATGTACCGTCAACTGAATAATCGTTTTGCGTATATATTTGGAAACCTTTAGAAACAATTTACAAGAGACAAAAGTTTTCCTTTGTTAACCGTTTCAACTCGTAACGAGGACATATGTAAGAACATTCTATTTCATAGCGAGGATTTTACATATCATTATTTTAAAATTACACGAATACCGCCTCTCACAGCAAATCGCCTCCATCAATCTGTCCACAGCCGAAAGCACACTTCAACTAGTTTTAAATAATTTATGCTAAAGTATGAAAAATAACCTCGATTCTTCCAACACCAATGGAACGTGTGATACTGCTCTGTTGGATTGTCCGCTTTCTTTTGATTACGAAACGGTCTGTCCGTGGGAAATAGGATTGACTGTCAAAATACAGAAGGAAATGTATCACTTGCGCATTACTTTCACGCATATGTTTACCCGGGCAAATTGCGGGGAAAGTTTCGACTAGTGCGAAAATAGCTAAAGTGTTTTGTTTGAAATAATTGTGTATGAGAAACGTAGATAGTAGATTGGTATAGGATATTACTTTATAATCATATTCCTTCCTGTTCAGAATTGATATGGGAAAATTAAAGCGAAATATTATTTTAGGAATGATCAAATTTTAAAAGAATAATTTTACCTAGTAACAGTAACTTTCTCAAGACACTGTGGACTACTTATTGATAGAGAGTTGTAGTACCAAACCAAACATAACCAACTTTAACCTAAACTAACATAACCTAGCCAACATTTCCTAATCTAACATTGCCTAACCGAACCAAACATAACCAGCTTCAACCTAACCTTACATAGCCAAACATTACCTAACATAGGCTAACTAACTCAACATAACCAACTTTAACCTATCCTTACATAGCCAAACCTAACCGAACATAGGCTAACCAAACCCAACATAACCAACTCTAACCTAACCCAACATAGCCGATCAACCTAACCTAACCCAGCCTAACCAACTCACTCTACACGGGCCAATACTTGTTGATCTCGACCATCAAGGTCAAAGTATTTACATACAGGCCTAAGTACTTTCAGGCATGCTTAAAGCAAGATTTATTCCCTCGCATCTCACATTTCTCGGCTAATGAGCTTTCAGAGGACTTGCTGATCAAATCTCTAGAAATAGATCTTGTTTCAATATCGACTTAAGAAGGATTCTCGATAAATGGAAACCACCACTGACATATTGATACAAACACAACACCTACTTGAATTGATTCAAAACATTCAAGAGGTTTATATTAAACTTGGGTATAAGTTAGGAGACATTTAGGCTGATCTAACCACTGATTTTTTCAGAATCGTTTAAATAAAATATTTATAATTAAGTGGTAACCTTATCCGGCAAATTTTTTGAGGAATACTAGTTTTCGGACGCCCTAAAGTTGAGGATTTCATGCAACCCCTATATTTATGACCTTCTAAAGCTTTTAAAATGTTGAAATTCTAAATTTAAAAAAATGCGTTTTCAGTGGTTTTTTGAATTTTTGTCAGTCAAAAATGCACCGATCAAGACTTACAATGTCTCATTTTTAACGTTTTTAAATTTGTCACAATTTTTTCACTGAAAGTATAGCGTTTCAACCAATGACTTACAAATTATAAGCGAAAAACAAAAAAGTCAAAATTGTCACTGTTGTTATTGTTTCAATAATGCCACAATAAAAAATATCTTTACCAAAGGTGATACTTTCATACACAAACTATTTTTTGAGTCATAGCACAATCGGTTAGCTGTAAACATTTTTAGCAAACACTGCCTTTTATAAAGGTTTACGTGAGAATATATGCACGTAAACCTCGTACCCAAATATTTTCGTAAAATCCACCAAGCTTTATCTTCTTCAGTCAAGTACAACTTATTAAGACAATTTCCTGTTAATATCCTCGTGGAAATCTTCTTCATCCAAATCTAATAAACTGTTCGTTCGCATCGATTTGAATGTAGCGTAAAACGTAAGATGAACGACAGCTGGGAAGGAATGTGTAGCACCGACATTCATGCTCGCTTTGTTGATTCTAATGAACACTTAATTCTAAAGGGGGAGCAATTTTTACATTAAAACAATCACAGCTAAAACCTTACATAGAGTTATATGAGGTCATTCACTAACATAACCAGCCTAAACCAAAAATCCCTCAATCATGATATTTAACACATGTTCACCTCTCAGCTGAAGTAACTAAAAACTTGTTAATGTAAAAATGTTTGATTTTCAAAACATACATTTTTTTAAAAACTCATGTTTGTTGTTTCGCAGTAAAATTTCATATTGCAAAAATCTTTTAGGATACTGTTAATGTTGATGGGTTTTTTCTGTCATATTTTAGACGATCCACAGCGTGCTGCAAACAAAGCGAAGCAATGTCCGAGGCCGTAGTCTAGGCGGGGTTGAGCAACGCGAAGAGTCCGAGGTATCCAGGTTGAATTTAGATTTATTTAAGATTGCTGAACCAGTTGTTCGTTCCAAATTGTATGAATGTGAATGCGGAAAAGACCAAACTTCGAGGACATAAAGTATCAAGAGAGTTTTCGTTTTCAATAGCATTCGTGTACTGGAGTTACGGTCTGTATCTGTCGGTCTGTCGAGGAATCCGATAAAATTAAATATTTAGGTATCACTATAGATAACAAATTAACGTGGAAATCGCACATAAGTAATAGCAAAAATGAATTATGAATAAACAGCTGGGAATTTTACTTTCTTAGAAATATTTGTGATTGACTTGATTGACGCGTTTATAAACTCTCGGTTACAGAGTGTTGGGTGAAGCACCAATCACAACTATTTAAACCCAAAAATATTTTATAATGATTATTTCGTTTACACATCGTCTTTCCCTCTCTTTTTCAGATATAAAATACTCCCGCTATGACATTTGTTTGTTTATAAGGTACTAAGAACTTTTATAAAAGAAGCGGACGAAATGCAACTTAGCAATATTACAGGACTATATGTCACGTATTAGGTTTTGTCAGAACATCTAAAAATAATAAGACCTATTTCCGCGGTTATTTTTGTTAGTCGGATCCAAAGTAAATTACACACCCCTTCAAAAAAAGCAAATTACAAATTTACAAAACAAAATGTTCTGGGAAAATTTAAAAATTGGTTGTTCTTATTCAGGATCACTGATGACTTGTTAAGAGTATACGAGGGATGGTGGGAAAACGAGGGATTCCTCTTTGTGAAGTGAAGGAGCTGAGTTGGGTCTTTTTATGCATTTTGTTTTTGTTTTGTTTGTATTGCTTTTACTTTGTCTATTGTTATTGTTTGTCAGTATTTTTGTAAATTTGTATTACTAGGCCTATTGTTTCAATAGGTCTATTGTGTATTACTATTATAATGTTATTATTATTACTATTAAGTTTTGTATTGTATGTATTATTAGTGTTAGATGGTAACATGCATGACTGTTTTTAACATAAGAACTGACTAATTTATTTAGTTTTTTCCCGGAAAATTACATTTTTATAGCAGGTTATTAATTTGTTAATATTAAGAATAAGTAGGTTGTATAATTTATCGTTTTTCAGAACTTTGATTGCCCATTACTTTGAAACAAAAAAAGATGCTATTCTAGTTTGCGCCATTCTGTTTCTCTTTAAAAAAGCTTTACAATGGCGTATTAGAAGATCAACCTTTACATTTTAAATTGTTAACTCCTTACGCCCTTAAGCCCCAAAATCATAGAGGGTCAGACATGCAAAAACAAATTTCCTGTTATGCAACACAAGATATATTATATACAAGGTTTTGTTTACTTATTTTCAGTAACAAAAATAATGAAGGTGGTTAAAGGGACTTTATGAGCACTCATATAGATGTTTTATAAGTTTAACGTGTGCATCTGTCTGAGGCATAGTGGCTCCAAAACGGATGAACCGATTTTGATTTATTATTATTATTATTTTTTTTTTTTAAGGGACTTGATCGAGAGTACTTTAGCTATGATTCAAGAAAATCCGTTTAGCCTTTTTATGCCGGTTTAAAAAAAAATAGAATAACATACTTAATCCCAACTACTATTCAACTGTTTCTGGTGGCATAATATACTAACTTTGATGGTGCTACAATAGTGTGCGTTCGTATCATAAGTTACTATCCGTTCTAAACACATTACCGCAATAATAACTTTATTTAATGTTTTATTGAAATTTAAGGTTCAAAAAATGATAAGTTAATTCATTATGTGTTTGAATGTTATTTATAATGATCTTAATCAATTTCACGTGTCATTAAAAAGTGCAGGTTTAAATTTAACAGTTGTATTTTATATTCACAAATTACGTCAAATGTACGAACAAAATAAGAAAATATGAAATACATAATTAATATCTAACCTTTAAGATAGAAAGGAGGTTCTTATTTTTAACGCGAGCGAAGCCGGACACAACAGCTACTAGATTGCTAATTTTACAATGTATGTTCTTCCTGGATGCACTAGCACCACCGTTCCACCCAGCAGATAAAGTAAACCACCTGTTCACGTCTACAGACTTTCACCGACACCGCGAAGACGTTCAGACACGACCCACAACGTCTCCCGTTGTCATCACAGACATATTGGTGTCCCAGCCAACAAATAGCGTAGGTTCTACATACAGTAAATCTACATGTACTATCATTGCTATTCACGATATCTTGCCATGTTTTGCAACGCGGCCTCGTTCCGTACATTCAGAACTCGTTCACTTTCATTTCAAAGCTTCGTACGACCATATCAAGGACGTTCTCGGAGGGTGATGCCAATTAAGTGTTTGTTGGTGAATGATAACGGGTTTGGTTATGATAACGGAACCTTTCCACGAATGAAATATAATCTACATAGAGGTATCAATTAAAAAAGGCAAGTGTAATGTGTTTAACCTTTCAGTATTGTCGAGTTGAAGCAGCTACTCCACAGAAAGAACACCTCTCCCCCTCCTTCGCATTTAACTGTGCAACACTTCTCAATTGTAAAACACGGACCCCATGCTTTAGTAAATTGTGACTTTATATTAGAGTAGGTGTGACGTAGAATGTACAATGTGACCCGGAATTCTCTAGAACAGCTTTGTAGAATGTTTGTTTGGGTAAAAATTAAAAAATTGCAATAAACACAGGTTTGAAAATCCTTGGTTTCCATTTATCCGTGGGCAATGTGGGCATAGGTATTACTTCAGAATAATAATTACATAGTTCATAAACTTCAACAGTTAGTTGGATTTTATTATCAATTTACTTTACTACGGTACGAGCAGACTTGATGAGTGACAAAAGTCTCCAAAGAGCTGGGATGCATTATCACCATAAATTATGATGCGGTGACAATTTCGTTGCATTCTGTCGCCGACCAAAGAAACTAAAATGTCACGTGGCTTTACTACGGTACCCCAAAAAGGCTCGATGTTTAACAAGAGTCATCAGTGCGTGGCCAGCCTAAATTTATACGACCAATCTTAAAACTTTGAAATCGTAATTCAAACTTCACGCACTCTATGAATATCTACACGTACTAATACAAACAATACCCGACTTCAATGCATAGCAAATAGTTCTCACAGATACACAGTATTTTATGAATCAGTTTCTAAATTTAAGGTGAAAGCCCTCGACAACACCAACGTACTGATGATGGTTAACAAGGAGAAAGCTAGTTGGAAGGCGCGTGTGTGCGTGCGTACGTCTTCATGAAGATGTTCGCCTTTATGCAACGTTTATATAACGGAATACGGTTAATTAAAAATAACGCGAACATAACAGGTTAATGATGATTATTGCGAGGTCGAAACGTCCGGTTGACAATTACCTTCCAGTTATAGTAACAGAACTGTTTAATAGGTGTCGCTGTGTTAGTTACCTCTTGGCATGATTTCGATTGAATGGAAGTTGCATGATTATCTATTAGTTATGCTTGGATATAATAGTTGTTCTTTTCATTAACCGAGCTGCGGCCTATTCCACAATGGTAAAAGCTTTTAGTTAGAATTTTACAATTACAAGTAGGCCTATATAATTTTTGTTAGTTTGTCTTCTTAGCGAATTTACATAGGAAAGATGAGCTATTGCAGTGACCCTTATGATGAGACCTAAGATCGGGAAAAGTAAATGAGCACTGATTATGGTCCCCAGAACTCGTTTTGAGATATCATTAAAAATTATATATATAGGTCTCTAACGACCGCATTTTAAGTCCGATTTGGTCCAAATTTGGTACACACGTTGGTTGTTTAAGTCGC
>JAGFPH010000145.1:217370-227608 GCA_018207615.1 Philaenus spumarius
ACTGCGCACAGAATCTCTGCCGTACGCGTACTCAATTAAATCCTTAATTCACCTTAACCAAGTGACAAAAGCGACAACATTACCTTTTGCGGTTAATTGATGAGGGATACCGTTAGAGAGAAAGACGGACTTTCGTTTGAACTTTGAACTGCGCGAATGCTTCCTGAGTGCCATCTTTAAACAAATCGTTTTTATGTCGCTTCGTCTCTTCGATACTTGTTTTACCAGTCTCGTAATAAGATAGAAAGTGCCCACATAAAGCTGGCAACAACAATCTTATTGGGAAGTATTAAACCGTGCCTTTCCGACTGTTGGCATCATTTTACTAAAATTACTTTTATGATCGCATGTTTCAGTGGCTCTCAAGTTCCCACGGGGTCTTATTACCGCGCCAACTTGTTGTTAACCCACATACGTTTACAATGTATTTAGGCCCTACTTACGTAAAACAAATTAAAGTGGGCGATGTATTTTTAGAACTTCTTGGTGGTAACGGGATTCTTGTAGTTTCGACATGCCCGTGCGTCACAGCGTAATAAAGAAATAAAATAAAGTGCGAGTTGCGTGGCAAGGGTTCCGTACCGTTAATTGTTCTTAAAGTTTTATAATAATTATTTTATTAACAACAAATAATAAAAACACACATAAAGTATGCAATACCAGCGCAAGAAAGTTCCACAGCTATCTAAGGATTTACCTTTCATCGAATTCAGAATATAAACTGTAAACAATGCATTATTTTACTTTCCTTGAAGTTATTTATAAATTTGGGTTGTCTTGGAATTTGTTACTACCTGAAACATTAGTACATATAATTCTTAAGTTATACAGGGTGTCTGGTGATAAATGTTTGGTGATAAACTATTTGGTGACAACCTAGTGCATATTTAATTTTTGTCAATACCATGTTGTTGGGTTAATAAATATTTGAGGACTTTTTTAAAAATTGGTAGTTTTGTACATAAAACTAAAAGCCCTTGACTAAACATGCATAAGTTTAACACCATTTTAAGAATCTGCAAAACATTTCCAAGAAGAATGATTTAAAGTAATTGAGGTATCGGGTGATGATTCAAAGTTAACTCTGAAATTTAAATTTTTTAGTCATATAGTTGGCTACAAAAACTAAAAAGATAACATGATATATGTCTCTACTATGGTAGGCTATAATTTAGGAGGTGTCAAATATCATTAAAAACTTCCTGGTATTTAATAAGCTTTCATATAATGTAATAAAACCTTCCGTTTGTCCCGCTTTTTAAACTTGTAGCTTCAATACGTAAAGACATGCTGGTTTTGAGGTGCAAACGCGTCTGAGTTAATTTTACCCAAACATATTTTACTCCTTAGACGCAAATAATCGAAATTCGATTGTTTTTTCTTTCCTCAAAACCTTAATTTTCAGGTTTGCTCTTGAGTTTTGGTCAACAACTGTCGGAAAACGTGGTTGTATCGCTTACTGGCGCATTGGTGAACATGTAGCCTATGTAGGCCTAAATGAGAAATATACTTTGACTTTGACAAAACAACGAAATTTACTTTGTTTTTTTGGGCAGGGAACAAGAAACTACAATCTTTTTTTAATTGTGTCTAATAGTAAGGTTCAATATTTACCCGATATTCCTTTCATTCGTTTAGTGATAACTGGGAGTAAGCCACGGGAATCTGTTATAAACCAAAAAGGGCTGCATGATGTAAATCAGAGCCCAGATTAACTACAAAAGAAAAAGAAAAAATGTGCACACCTGGCTATAGATGATGGTTCCAGCATAGATCTTTCGATGTGCAAAAATTCTATTCGTTTTTAAGAAAAAATAAATTAATTCGATAACACAGCTGAACCGGTGATGTCAGTTGAACGAATTTCCAAAATTTTATGGCTTCTACCAACTATTTGGGAAGTTGGCCTACTCACGAAGGCGTTGAATACCTGTGTGCACGAAATATATTATTATAATTTATTTGTATCTCAGCCTTTATCCCCGGCACAAGCGTTACTTCGTTGCTCAGGCACACCTTGACCTTGCGGCATGGGATTATGGATTGATGGCTTCGCGAGTTTGCATCAATACCTTCGACCTACGTGGATTTTAACCTGGTACTTTATGGTATTTTACGTTTTGACCGATTTTTGGGAACCAGACGGGCTACAAGGTCATGTAGAAAAAAAAGTTTGTAGTATAGTGTAATATTTTATATGTTTAGGTAAATGTCTCATTCTAGTACGAAACATCTCAAAAAATTTTACTTCCTGTCAAAAAATGTTCTTCCGGTTGTTGAATTTTGTAGGCTTACGAACTCGTCCGAACGTCTTAAAAAATAGACCAGGTAAAGTACTGAAAATAAATAAATTTTTGCCTACATCTCCGATTTGGAAGCAGTTTTCTGCATCGAGTTCAGGAAAATACCAAGAAAAAAGTCTACATAAAAGCAGTTTCGGGAGGAGGCGGAAATGCATCGCAGGTGCATAAAATGCATCTAAAAGTGCATCATTTTTTTAAACCTCTAAAAATGGATGAAAAGCAGCAAAAATCGGTACTCGGGGGTTTTTGGTGGCGCTGATCTCATTTCTGACCATGCTAAATGCAATCGGTGCACCAGGCGGGCTCTGAGGTGGGAGAGATGTGGGACAATTTTTTGAAGTTACGATTTAGACTTGAAAATTTCCTCTCGGGGTTTTTTGGGGGAGCTGATTTCATTTCTGACCTTGCGAAATGTACTGGCTGAAGCTCCCCATTATCCAACTTCCAGCCCCAATACAACTGATCCAGGTCTGCTCCATACCAACTTTGAACGTGTAAATACACCTTCTTGAAATGTTGGATCCAGCCATCAACGGTGGGTAGTAGTTTGGCTAAAATTTTAAATCTAGTTACCGCCTTCGTGTACGCGTGAAGTCTAAACCTTTCGGCCAGCTCTATATGTGAAGACGATTCATCCACGGTCGCATAAGTGGTGCGGAAGCTGGGACATTACGAGATCGAGATTAATTCCTGATTCCAGCAAATTCTCAATTCTGAGATTTCCCCCCCCCCCCCCTCCAGAGCCACAGGTGCTCCGGGGGCATTTTGCATGGCCAGAAAGGATATCAACGCTCCCAAAAACCCCTGAGTACCAATTTTCGCGGCTTTTCATCCATATTTAGAGGTTTCAAAAAATGATGCTCTTTTAGATGCACTTTATGCACCCGCGATGCATTTCCACTTTCTACCGAAACTGTTCATATGTGACTTTTTTCCTGGTAGTTTTCTGAATACGTTGCAGAAAACTGCATCCAAATCGAAGCTGTATGGAAAAATGTATTTATTCTGGTCGAAATCGTAAGAGTTTGCCTGGTCTAAAACCAACGTGTATACAAAAGGACTTTAAGTAAATACGGCCGTTAGAGTGCGAACACACACACTTAAATGTATATATATGTAGTTTTAAGGGTCTGGTGTAGTGGTGGCCATCTTCATTTTTTGCTATAAGACCAATGTTAAATTTCAAACCATTTATTTCGTTTATTTTTTTATCATACATTTTTTTGCAAGGGCTTATTTTAAGCACAGTCACAATACCCATCCGTTTTGCGTTTCACAATTTTCTAATTTTGTTTCATTTGTCACGTTGGCATTTTTGAAGCACCAAGTTTGAACTTTTTTCTTTACACCATACAAAATGTATAATTATAAGTAAAACGCAAGCCGGATCCGCAATTTTGTAAAGAATATTCAGGGGTTTTTTCAGCACTCAATTACAAAATATGATTTTATAAAATGGTTTGAAATGAGGCAATGTCAATGCGCTCAGCTGCAAGAAATTGCACTGCTTAGATACGTTTCCGGTTGCTTTCTCGTTTACTGGAGCAGTCCCTTAATGTGAAAAAACCCAGCCCATTTCAACTAAAACCTTCCTGTTATTCATCAAATTACGGAAAAGAAATGTTAATTGTATTTTAACTCCATCGAAATAAATGGTTTACAATAGACAAATATTCCATTGAAATCCTGTAGATTAAAACATATTACTCCAATACAATTATTATATTAAAGAGGAAGCAAAATGGCGGATACTTGAAAGCTAATGATTTTCGGAAATTCGTTTATCCCTACTTATTATTTTAGTTTAACCCACAGAATCGTTTTCTTAGGTTTGGCAGCTTACGGGATATCCTGTAGGACCTATGCATTACTAAGGAATGCTCGATTTACAACGTGTTTGTAGGTACTTAATTAAGAATTCATATTTTTCTGTAAAACCGATAACGAGTTTACGAAACCCCATTTTTGGGACATTTGTACACGTGTGAAGTTTTTAAGCAGCGCTCGGATGGGGACTTTTGACACCTAGCTTAACCACAATATCAAAGTGTACCAAAATGTAACTTTTTCTAATTTTTTTCCTAATTTCTCCAGACTATCTATCTTCTATCCAACAGTATAAAGAGAAGACTATGGCTAGTCAATATTATATGATCCAATTTGTTCATGTGTTCGGTATGCACGCCCAGTCTTTGTGACGGATTGGGACGAAATTTGGCATTGTAATTAGTTTCTCAACTAACGCAATAAAAATGTATTTGATTTTATATATTTCAGGTGGTAAAAGAGGGGTAAATTCCCTAAAAAAAATACACCTATAAATTATTCAAATTAAAATAGAAAGTTGAAATTGTGCATGATGTTTCTTATGTGATATATACACAATTAGAGCATTCGACTTTTAATTATTTGCTTTTAAAGGATGAAAACGGAACTACCAACCCATAAAAATAATAAAGTCATTATTTTACTACCCTCGGAGCTAGATAACTGAAATTAGGTAGGCCTAAATTTATTTTACATAGAAAAAGTAGGCGCTTATAATTATTTCACTACCGTTTAAGGAGTTTAAAATGAGATAACACTTCTATACAATAACACTCAAGAACAAAACTTTTGAAAAATAAATATAAATTTCACTACCTTCCTGTAAGCTTGAGAATTGGACTTTGGTACATATTGTACTTAGGTGTTAAAAAATCCATTTGCATTGTTATTACTCAGTTTAAAAGGTGAAATGGGAACTATCCTTAAAATAAATAATAATTCGTGCACTTGATTTTAAGCTGCGAGCGAAGCCAAGTTTACCTGGTAGTATATTTATATAATAATTTAATAACAAAGTACAAAGTAATAACCCCTAAAACTTAAAATGTTACGAGTGAAAAATGCAAATTACTTTATTTTATTGTGTGATGTGTTATTTTCCTTTATTTTGTTATTTTGTTGTTATGTTTTACTGTTTCTTTTTTAATGTTTTCTTTTATACACAAACAGTATAATTGTCCGTTATTTATTGAAGTATTTATTTCAATCGTATGTTTTTGTTAATTATTTTTAAACAAGTTGCAATTTGTGTGCAATTTATAAATCTTCACATAGTGTAATGAGTTAGTTTTAATATTAAATTATGTTGTTAAGTAGTTTCAATTAGATTTTGTTTTAATTGTTATGTTTCAGGGAGCATTTACAGTCTTGAAATATGTTTTTACTAGGTATAAATGCCTCTCGAGTGTTATTGTTTCAGATGTGGTAATAAAAAAAGTCCTAGGGCTAAATGAATCTCCAGAAATGGTAGGTATCAATGAATTTGCCATCTAAAATCAATAAAAAAACACAAACAAAATCCCTTATAAATATAAAGATGAAATAAAATTTACATTTCATAATTTTTTGATAATAACGACATATTTTTTTGGTACTTAAAACAAACCGCTTGAAAATAATCCTGTAGATCTCCAGAAATATGTATCAATAAGAGATTAGTTTATGTTTATTATGTGTTGTCTTTTTTTTTCTTTTTGTTGTTATGTTTTACTATTATAATTTTTCTACTTTTAAAAATAAATTTAAATTTAACTAACGTCATACCAGCTAAAGAGCTGAAATTCGGTACATATTATTCTTAGGCATTATACAAGAAAACCACCCCAATTTCATTTCGATTACTTAAAGGGCTGAAATTGTATAGATACTCTAAAATAATGTATTCTTTACTTGAATAGAATACATTCTACAGATAATTAAATGAAAATATGCTCAAGAAGAAAAACGACCCTACCTGTTGGGTAGTTTCTATGTACCAGACATAGTCTGTAACGCTGCGAGCAAACCCGCGTGGAACTGCTGGTTTAAAATATAGTAAATATTAATTGACGAGTAATTGAGTAAACCAGTTCTAGCACAAAGGAATAAAACTTATCTTGCGACCAGATCTGTTATTCTTAATTAATTAAGGACTTACCTAATACGTTTGACAAACTAATTATTACCATAGGGTATTAACGCCTCTGTAAGTGAATATCACAAGGTATTTATATCCGGGACTAGGTATATACACACTGCACATCGCCGTAGTCGTCTCTATAGATAGCGGTGAAAGGCAACTATCAAGGAGGCTTTGTTCCACTGCCAGCGCTAACTGGATATCGTATACAACAAGATGTAATGAGATTGTATTTAATAAATATGTTTTGGTCAGACTAATCAGCAGTTATGCGAAGGTAAATAATCTTCGTTGCGCAATCATTGAAAAGGAAGAAGCTCGACCCCGATAATGTTGCGACATATTGCGGCGAGAAGGTGCCCAAGGCTTTGCTACCGGGAGAGGACAAACTTGCTGAGTAAAATCTCCAGTCGGGTGGGAGATGTTATGTCTTATTTAGCAGATAAAACTAACAAAAAAAGCAAGCATTTTGTGTCGTTGAAAATTTATGTATTTTTACGTACATACAAGAAGTTGTTAGCTTTTTTCTTGACATAAAACTACATTTTAAACTATAGATATGAATTATTCTATTATTAGCATTATAAAATATATTTCTGTTAAATTACAAATATATGCTGCCAATGAAAACTTAAGTGAATTTTAAATCGGACAATAATATAGTTTTGCCTAAATGATTGCATTTGAAATATTTAAGGTTAAAATCGTCGATTTACGTAGACGTATGATAAAAATGTATTATCTTTGGTTTGGTTTTTCAAAATTTATTTCAAGTGTTTGAGTAAAATGTTTAATTGTAGGCTCTGTACATTTACCATATTGGAAATTCCCTAACGGCATATACCCAGTTATATAGTGTATTGTTAGTAGACCTTTAGTGTTTTCGTCTGAAAAACGAAGGACAAAAAAAGAAATTATAACAATAAACATATAACAGCTGACTTAGTCTATAAGCTTTAATAATTCAACAATAATTAAATAACTATTAAAACGTGTTTAGCTAATGTACAGTATATTACGCAAGCATCTACTGGTTCCCTATGATACATAATAACACAGTACATGTGGCTCATGCGCGTAGACTGTGTATGACGTTTGAGACGGGGAGAGTAAAAATGATCCTTCCTCTCTTTCTCCAGTTATAAAGTTTGTTGTTTGTAGGCCTAAGTATTTTCTTCTTAAGAAGGCAGTAAACAAAAACTTTGTTTCAAAATAAACATGTTCAACTACTTCTAACCTCAAATCAAGTCATACAGCCTAGATTAGTTCATAGCACATTGCACTTAATATTTTGAAGTTATATCTTATTTGTTACTAATTAATCTGCACTTGATTTGTCTTGTCTTTACTATGTTTTCATCACGAACTCAAAACCTAGTAAGGTAAGAAATTCTTGCCAGGCCGGTTAAACTGGCACTTTTAACTTATTTTATTTTACCTTTACATTAGGGAGCTGCTACACCGTGTCTAATCAAAAAGACGTTACCGAATTTAGGACACGTAGATAAATTTAATTAAAACCAATAAACGTGACGTTTGTATAAAAAATATAATGAAGTAAAACTTAAGCAAATTTTATACACAAAAAACCGTTAAAAACGTTTTAACGAGCCTTCGGTGGTTTGCTTTTTACGAGTTTTGCCGTAAAGCCTCTAACTCGGTAACTTGTAGAAAATCAATTAAAGTGTTTAATTAACTTTTTAATCACGACACGGACTTTAAACTTCTTTGTTGATCGTTTAACCGACGAGTTATGTTCTTCTAAGATAAAACCTTTGTGGGCTGCTGCTAGGACATGGTACCTTGGGCGTTGAAATTGTTTCGACAATGTTAACGTGCGTAGTCAACGCTTCTGCGAGAGTCTTTGTCCCTAAACAAACGAAGTTTGCGTATCAAAAAATGTCCAGAAAACTCTCCCAAAATTATGTTGATCAAAATACACTCACCAGTGTTATATATATATTCTTCAGGTACGTATG
This sequence comes from Philaenus spumarius, assembly GCA_018207615.1. Lineage (NCBI taxonomy): Eukaryota > Metazoa > Arthropoda > Insecta > Hemiptera > Aphrophoridae > Philaenus > Philaenus spumarius. The sequence continues at coordinate 225,599 of JAGFPH010000145.1, forward strand.
ATCAAATTTGTATGTGTGTTCGCTGCGCTCGCCCAGACCGTTTATTAGTTCGGGAATAAATTTGGAATGGTGATTAAATATCACAAGAGGGATCTTACGCCGTACTTTGATTTCTCAAATTTAAGAAATTAAAATCTACTAACTACCCTAAATCAAGACACCTGTAATTGTTATGAGAAGAAAGAGCCGAAGTTTTGCGCAATTGTTTCTTTTGTGGAACATAACCCCCTAAAATTTGGATTATTTGCGTTTCAGTACTGAAAATGGGAACACCAACAACAATAAATATACCACTTAAAACAATAAATATTCCTTATTGTACATGCCTTGAAGACAGACAGCGAGAGAGAATGTTACATAGAAAAGTAAACCCCTCGAATGTCACTACCTTTTAAGGAGTTTAAAATGAGATAATACTTTTGAATAATAAATATAAATTCCACTACCTTCCTGTAAGCTTAAGAACTGAAATTGGTTCATATTTTTCTTAGGTGTTAAAAAATCAATTTGCATTTCTATAATTGAGTTTAAGAAATGGGAACCTACCCTTAAAATAGATACTACTTCGTACTCTTGCCATGAAGCTGCGGGCGAAGCCAAAGTTATCTGGTAGTCAATTTAAATAATTAAGATAGAAGACAAAGTAATAACCCCTAATACATAAATTTCACGAAAACAACAGCTATTTAAAGTCTTAAAATACAACTTACTTTATTTTATTATGTGTTGTGTCATTTTCCTTTGTTTTGTAATTTTGTTGTTATGTCTTACTGTTTCTTTTTTAAAGTTTTCTTTTATACCAAAATTTTTTAATTATCAGTTATTCTTAGGTTTGAAGTATATATTGCAATTTGTTGTTTTTCTTTCTAGTTAATTATGTTTAGACAAGTTGCAATTTGCAGTTGTTTATAAATCTTCACATACTGTAATGAGTTTTAAGATTAAATTATGTAGTTAAATCGTTTCAATTAGATTTTGTATTTATTGTTACGTCTCAGGAAGTATTTATAGCCTTGAAACATGTTGTTACTAGGTATAAAAGCCTCCCGAGTGTTATTGTTTCAGATGTGGTAGTAAAAAGTCCCAGGGCTAAATGAAATTCCAGAAATAGGTGTCAATGAAGTTGTTATCTAAAATAAATAAAAACCCAAAAAGTTCCCCTATAAATATAAAGATGAAATAAAATTTGCATTTCATATTTTTTTTATAATAATGACACATTTTTTTGTTACTTAAAACCAACCGCACGAAAATAATCCCTGTAGATCTCCAGACATATGTATCAATAGTTTTATAACTTAAAACAAAAAATTGCCCTTATAAATGTAACGATGAAATAAAAATTAGTCATAAAATTCTCCTACAATAATGACAATTTTTTCATTTAAAACAAACAGCACGAAATTCGACTCGGTAGCCAGAAATAGTTAGCAATAGGATTGTAGCCTAAAACAAAAAAAGAAAAACGTTCCCTTATAAATATAAGCTTGAAATAAAAATGACACATCATTATAAAAGTTACAAACAAAAAAATAATTTAAAACAAACCTCACGAAAAGCGGCATGGTAGATCTAAACAAATATATTTATCAATAGGGTTGTAACCTAAAACAAAAAAACCCAAAAGTGCCATTTTAAATATAAGCATGAAATAAAAACTACATTTTATAATTTTTGTATAAACATTACATTTTTTTCATTTAAAACTAACCACACGAAAATTGGCCCTGTAGTTCTTTAGAAATAAGTATGAATAGGGAAACCTCACGTTTAAGATTATGCTGAATGATTATATAAGTATTTTTGTATTGTGTTTTATTCGTCACCAAATTGTTTACAATAGTATTTTAATTTCATGCAACGAGGTCCTATTCTACTCCTACTTCCTCCACTATGTCCGTCTTGCAGAATGTCTAAACATGTTAAACTGAACTACACTGAAGAAGACCAAACTCGATACTGGCTGAATACTTAAGAAAACCTTAGCTTACGGTGTGAACCTAAACTGAG
>JAGFPH010000145.1:244310-263067 GCA_018207615.1 Philaenus spumarius
CCCGGACGAGTTTATAATCCAAAAAATATCCAACAACAGGAAGCACGTTGTTTGACAGAAAGTAACATTTATTGAGATTTTTCCTACTAGAATAAAACTTGTTTGCGGTTTATCTAAAAAATAAACATAAATATAGGAGATTGTTCTGTTCTGCACATTGTATGTTTACACTATCTTATAGCACGTCTGGTTCCCCCCAAAATTGTTCAAAATGTAAAATAACATAAAAGTAACCAGTTCAAATCATCGTTGCAGATTCGATATCCGAGGCCGCAAGGGAGAGGTGCAAACTCGCTTCGGGCGGAACGAATCAGCGCTGAGCCGGGGATGGAGGTTGACGTGCAAACAAATTCTACTACTAGTATAATACATACACGCAGGCAGCTATACGGCGCCTTTTTGAGTAGACCAATTTCCCAAATAGTAAAATAGTTGGAACCCTAAAACATATAGACTCAATTTTGAAAATTCCCTCAACTCAAGTGAGCGGTTCAGCTGCTTGATCGAATGATTTTATAAATACAACCCTTATGACCGCAACGGACGAATACTAAAATCTTTAGTTTGTAACTTGATAATCTGCTGCGCTTGTAGACCAAGCCGAAAAGGAATTTCACTATGACGGCAGAAATTACGGCACACCCAGTATTTAGAACAAAACTATTTACCTAGGATGTGATGTGCACAAACCTTGTTACAAAAGACTACAGTGCTTTACGGATCCGCCAATAATAACATCCGCCTACAGTCTACGGTGATGAGGCAATAAGGTGCGTCTGATGAGTTAAGGGCCGAGATGACCTTGAAATAATCCTTCTAAGGTGCCATTGTTGTAAACTTGTATTTAATAGTAGGCAATATACCACAGACGAGAATGCTTAATGTATATGCTAATCGAAGGATGCATTTTCCTTTTATTATAAACTACTTGTGAATGGTGCTATATAGTGAGGACATCTTAATAGGCTATTAGACATGATAATAAAACTGTAATGGTTTCTTGATGAAGTAATTACGGGATTTTCTGAAGTCGGTTGGAAAATTTGAAGCATTGCTACAGTATACCTATTTTTGTATTTCTGTTTTCCAAATTACACCAACACGAGAATATAACTTAGATACAGTGTACCATACAGAGTTAGAGTTTCTTCCCGTAGAAATTCTAAGAAAAGTCTTACACTTACTCGGCAGACCCAGTCACCATGAGAAATTATAAAAGCGTAACAAGATTACTGGAGTAATAAGAAAATTATTTTGCATATGTTATTTTAAAGGATAGGACAGTCTGAATGTGGATATAATTTAGCTTTTTATATTTGTTTTAACTAAACTTGATCTTTGACTTAACTCAAAATCAAAGTTTGCTATGTACTTCTTATTCAATAGTACAATTTTAATTACCTTTCAAATAAAAGTAATTTCAATAAATTTTGATAATTTATGATGAAAAATCTGCTTTATTGTGAAAGCATGTACGTGCCGAATTGTGTTCCTACTCGAGTGTTCAGCCTCCACTCTGGTGGTTATCATATCAACTTGTTACTCGATGAGAAATACTACGAAATAATATATCCGTTAATTTTGAATGATTAAGAGGAAGCTGTGTTAAATAGCACATACTCACAGAGATTGTCACTCATTCGCATCTCAGTACGTTTACAGTCAGGGTTACGTCTATAACCATCTAGTTTTCGCCTTTATGAAGCTGCCCTTTATTTGCTAGAGGAAGAATGAAATGCACACAAACTCAATGATTGCTAGTAGTGTACTCTGTCACTTGGAGAGCTGCGGTCAACTCAGAAATATTTTTCACTTCTGCTGAACCTTAAACTTTAATTTCCAAATGTTCAAGAAAAGCAACTATTTTTCATGTATTTTTATCACCTTCCAGTAGAAACGAATTTTGTAATCTAGAACAAAAGGTAATCATTAAAGAAATTTATTTGACCCTAGCTTTTAGAGTTTCAACTATTAAAGTCGTAGACAACAATTGTGTAACACTTAGAAGATTTACAATAATATTGAACGAACTATAAGGTTGCGGATGTAAAAAATAGTCAAAGACTTCGGTTGTGTTTAGAAGATATCCAACAATATATATAATGACCGGGTTCGATCCTGTGTTTTTTAAACGAGTAGACTAACTTTTGTTTTTTGTTCTGCACATCATTTTGGTCACCCTTTGAAAAATGATTAAATATGGGCATCAAAATTGGTTTTAGATAATAGTTTGGCTTACAATAACTTTAAAAGCATACGACTCTGTACTGTGCCTACTAAAGAAGTTATGCGTTTGTTCCTTCAGTTTCTTTTTTCCGATGCAATATTTTCATAGTAATTAAAATTTTCTTGCGTTAGGCTACCTAACTTTTTTCTAGTTAAATAAAAAACACCAATTTGTTTTGGTATAAAGAATGTAAAATAATGGTAAATATAAATTCCGTATCTTTTACCAAAGGTCTGAACGGAGCAAAAACATAGAAATGTCAAATGTTTGCATTAGCATTAGTAGAAGCGATAACTCACAGACATAAATAAAATAATCTTCAAGCTCGAAGCTGTAAAATAACAACGTTTCATACTATTTATAAATCTTTTAATTTAAATAACCTGGCGAATCTAGATAAGAATGTTTGTATAATACTGAATATAATCAAATGTAGAGCAGAGCTACTGTATTTAAACTGCAGGCCTTGGGTGGAAGTGGAAATTACAATTGTAAACAAAAGAAGATATTTTCCATTTTTAAGTGATTGTCAATCTAAGAACAATGATAATTAGAAAGCAATATTTTGGGAAATTGGATTTAAGTTGTGAGAATTTCTTCAACTTGTTAACGGGGAAAATTGGAAATATCTTGATCACTACTAGTGCAGTCATTGAAGCGAAAAATAGGGTCTTACCTCCGAATTTTTTTACTGTGAACCGATTTGCATGAAATTTTGGAATTAGGCTTATCTTACCCTTAACTTCAAAAGTGAAAATGATCTGAGCTCCGCCTATTATTTTTAAGGGGTGTAAACAACCCCTTAATGGAAAAATTGACATTGAGCCATTTTATCGCTAGAAAACGTGTTTAAAATTAAGGGGTGAAATTGTAAAGTGTTTTCTGACACAATTACCTCATATTAAAATCATTTCAACCCCTTGAAAACCTTACAACCCTTGCAAACAACCCCTAAATTGAAAAAATCACAAAAAATTACTTTGGTATGACATAAAAAGATTTAAGTATAGAGTAAATAATATTTTATGTTCTCTATCTTAATTATCGAATTTTTAACCCCCTTTCGACCCTTAAAAACAACCTCTTGATAAAAAAATTTAAAAAAAAAATTCTTTTGATGAAATGAAAAGCATTTAAATGTTATTCCACATTCTCGAAAATGATTATCATATTCTCAAGCTTTTCAACCCTTAAAACTACCCCTAAATTAAAACAGTACATATATATGATTACACATTTAAAAATAATTTAATTATAGAGTAAGAAATCACCATTTATTGAATAAAATGTAAACTTACAAGATGTCTAAAACTGTACCAGATTGAATTAGTAATACATCTAAAAAAATACTGCAACAAGAGCATGACAATGCATAAAAAACCATAAAAAACCCATAGTCATAATTTTCATTCAATTTTATAAAAAAAAAAACATTATCCTTCATGACTCAATGTCGGAGTCGCTGTCATCTTCTTCTGGCTGCATTGGAGGGCTATTCTGGCAGTTATCTCCCCTGCACGTTCCACAAGTAGTATTGTAAAACAGACCAACTCTTCTGCATCCGCAAGAGGCTCCGCAACCTTTTTTGCAGTTGCAAAAAATCATTTTCAGTAGTTCTTGTGGTGCAGGTGGATCTACAGATTTAATTGGATTTAATAAACCTTCATTCATGACCCACCCCCAATCCGTTGGATGAATGTTTTTGTTGCCAAGCCAAATCTGTGTTTGAAGATAAACCCTCTTAGTATGCTCACTTATGGCACCAACGGTTGGAACTAAGGATGATAATTTTACGGCAGTGTTTTTCGTAGCAGCTTTAACAAAACTTTCATAGCGCATCTTTTCGAGATATTCTGATAAGTTTTCTACTCGACTCAGCTTATTTGGTTGTATGTCTTTAGCAAGTCCATATAAACATACCATGCAATATCTACCAGCCTCTAAAATATCTTCGAGTTCAGATGTATTATTATTCAAAAATATCTGTGCTTTACTTCTCAAATCTTGCCTTCGTTCTAAAAGATCCGTGAATTTGTTTTGTCTTTATTATATGCCGCCGAAGTTGAGTCACACCCAGTGAAAGAATGTGCAAAAAGAATCAATTTCGAACTATTTGGGTAGTTTATTTCTAAACTTGTCGATGAATATATTGCTGTTTGCACGCTTTGTTTGCCTAATTTTAAAAATAAAATTTCTTCGTCATCTACAGCCCGGGCAGTTAAAATCACTAAAATATCTACATCTTCTGCAACAATAATTTTTGTCAAGTCGGTACTAAATGATACTGCTGTATCAACAATTAGTTCGACAGCTTCACCTTCACCTTGGCAGCATTTAATAGATTTTTTTCTAGTTCTTCCATAAGAAATTTAATGAAACGTCTTTTGTTTTTATAATTCGATATGTTATATTTTCATTAGATTTTACAATAATACAATTTTATGGCACAATTTTAATAAGATCTAATTAAAAAAAGAACAGTTTTTTATGTACTTACATTTTTTTATTAAACAAAATGTGTTGAAATTGGGCGTCTAGTTAAAATATTACATTATACACGTGCTCATTCCTTTGCAGGCGGAAATATACTGGTCACATTGTATAGCATATATATTTAAGAAATTCGAAACGAATAAACGGTGCACGCACAGCTGATCAACTGGCTTTTTCGTGGTTGGCCCCTCCGAGCAATACACATACTTACCTTCACTCAAATGTGTTATATATACATATATGAACGTTGGTATGTATTCATGCCTACGTTTCCATAATATATGTGCCATAATATGTATGTATATACATAAGACAATAGTTTTGGGTCTCTATTACTGTGTACTTTCACTTTGCTCCAAATATTCACACTGCGAAATTTTCAGTTTACTAAGTAGAAAAAATAGGACTACTTTTTGGACCATAACTCCTTCAATTTTGATGCTATCACAACTTATAAAAAACCATTTTAAAGGTAATTAAAAGAGCTACAACTTTTTTCATTATAATATATAGTGAAAAATCTCTTATTTTAAAACGGTGAAGGGTCAAAGGGCTCAAGAGAGACTGTGATTGCGCTGCCGCGCGCTCTTTAAACAATCATATCTCCGTCAATTTTTGTGTGACAGAAAAACAAAAAACAAAAATTTTTTGTCAGAAAAATACCTTCATTTTTCATCATTATACTTTTGTACGTATCTTTCACCATTTTTGAGATATGAAAAAAAGGTGTTTTCTTTTTTAAATTCGAAAAAAAAAATTCTTAAAATCGTGATTTTTTTTAAATACGTGTCCTAAAGCAGCCAAACTGCTAGAATCCATCAAACTCTTTATATTAAAGTTAATTCTAGACGGAATACGATTAATTTTAATTTTGATGGAAATGGCACTTATGAAACCCATTGATTTAAAAGAAAAAACATTAGATGTTCCTCTTATTTGCAATACAGCTCACTCATTTTACGTGCAAAAGACTTTTAACAGTGCTCATTTTAAAGCTTATTTCAAGCACTACAAAACCCTATTTCATTAGAATGCATAAAATGTATCTGCTCGCCGCTAGATGGCATTAAACACATCGATTAAATTTCAGACAAAATAAAAAACGGCTTTGATCTTTAATATCTCGCTTAATATTGCACTTAGAACACTTTATAAAAAACCGATTTGTTCAGTTTTTTACCTGATACAATTTTGTTCATCATAAAATTTTCGTTAAAATGCATATTTTTGGAGATATTTGCAAAAAAACTATGAAAAACGTGAAAAAATTCCGAATTTTCAATTGCCAATAACTTGAAAAGTATTGGGTTTTTTGAAAAACTTTATAGAAGATTTTTTGCTTAAAATTAGGCCTTCTATCGATATCTGAGGTTATTTTGAAAAAGAAAATTTACACCACCGAGAAGGGGTGGCAACCACCCCCAGGGTGGGTGCGGAGTTCAGATCATTTTCACTTTTGAAGTTAAGGGTAAGATGAGCCTAATTCCAAAATTTCATGCAAATCGGTTTACAGTAAAAAAAAACGGAGCAATAACGCTTCAATGACTGCACTATTCGTGTAACAGGCTTGGCAATATAGATGGGAATTAATCTGGGAATTCAATTACTAATGTTGGGAATATTTATTTATTTTCGTGTCTTTGCTCCCTTCCCCCCTCCCAAAAATCATTTGGTAATATTTATATTGTTGTTGGTAATCTTTACTGAGTTGTCATAATTAATTTTTAGTTACAATCGGACACGAAAAAAATAATAGACTAGTAAATAGTATTTTGTGAGGGTGTGCTTGTGTGTGTATATAGTTATGTGCATATGATAACTAAATCTTGTTATTGTTAGTGTTATGCTATTAAACTTAGTATGTAACCCAAATAGCTAGAGAAGTTACAGTAAGAAGATCTATAGTCTACCAACCGACAGACGGTAAAAAAACAACAACAAAAAACAACAAAAAGCATTGTTTTAATGCTTGTCAAAAAGAATTGTAACCATCTCATCATAAAATAAAGCTTTATTATAATTTTCATACTATGTTTAGTAAAGAAATTTTTGAGTAAAATACTTAACTAAAAACTTGTTTTAAATCTATTAATTTGCTGGTCCGATTGTTTACACAAACGAACCCGATACCTGATGTCTGTATTTTATGCGTCAGTCAGGAAGTAATTTAGGCAAAATTATTACAATTAGTGAGGAGAAATATATATAAATATATTTATAGATGCTTAGTTAAATACATAAATGTACCAACAAACACAATACGATGATCAATTTCCAAAATGCATTATGAGGTTGGAGAGCATCACTATATTTAGCTATACTGTTACGATAATAGATACGGACCCTAATATTTCCGATTAAAAACATACTTTATTGTGCAAGCTTTCTAAATATACACGCGTATTATAGCAAACACACGTATTTAAAAAGCAGGTTTCTATCAAATCCAGTCATCTTTATATTGTATAATTTTATATACAAATGACACTTTGATCGTTAAAGAAGAGTTGGCTGCATGACGTACACGCTACATATAGTTGGCACGGTAACACGTTTTATTTAATGTTCACTTTGAGAACCAATCGATGGAATTAATCTTGCCATAGCAAAAACTCGATTTTCCCACAGAAGTACAGTCTCTTCCGAGTGATGACATTGAGGTTTGCGTCATGCCAAGACAATGTGAGACAAATCACGAGACTGAGCATTTAACATTAAAACCATCGACATTAATTGTTGATTTTGTACTTAAATACAGCTAACGTAACCTTCAATGGTACATTTGAGATCATTGTACATAAATAAAAAGTCTCCCTATCATGAAATGTAGCACACATGATGACCTGTTAGCGGGGGTACAATACCAAAATAATTTTCAAAACAACTCAAATTTAGTGCTTTTGCTTAATTTATTAAAACTTAGTATAGTTAAATTTTGAGGGTGCTGTAAGCAAACATGGTTTCTTATTTTATCTAATATTTTTGCAGATGTGTAAGCGTAGCAGTCTTTGATGCGGGGTTGGGATTTGTGCCTAGAGGCCCCCTACAACATACCTCGGACTTCACTTAGCACTAAACCGAGCGATGTTTGTAAGAAGGCTAAGCCACCATTGGCATGTAAAAAATGATTGATTTTACTGCGAAGTATAGGCGACTTCATCCTAATTAATGTGGGTAATAAACTCCAATAAACCGACATTTACAACTTAAAGTTATCAGGCCAACTACAAAATGTCTTAAGAAACTCATTATTCTTTTTATGGATTTTTCACGTCATTTTAAAACTTTTTAATTCTTCGGATTTTTGATAAATCTAACCGTGTTTTACAAGTTCCTGATACTTATAGGTAAGAAAAATTAACTATAAAAAGAAGATTTCTTGAACCTAATTCCGGGAAATCTAAAAATCGTTTTAATATCTTAATTTGGTCCCCCCAAATACATGTACTAATATGAGTTTGCACCATCCTAGGAGGCCATCAATGTTTGGGAGCCATAAAACCTCACAATTTTCGCACATTTTCAGTTCTTTGAAAATATCTTGAAATCTGTGCCTCGTAAAGAAAAAATTTACTCTCTTTAAAATACCCCTATACCAAATTTTATGTTGTACTCGTTCGACTAATTATTTAACGGTATTTAACTTTAAAAACGATAACTTTTTCTTTACGACGTACCGTTTTCAAGATACAAGCAACAAGTGCGAAAACTGTGAGGATGTATGGCTCCCATACTTTGTGCTCACCTCGTGGGATTGTGCAAACTCATAAATATTATATGTATTTAGGACCAATTGAAGATATTAAAACGATTTTTAGATCTCCTGGAATTAAGTCCGGGAAAAATCCTAATTTTACTGGCTTATTATGTAAGTAAAACAAACAAAAAATATTATTATTTAAAATATGTTTGAAATTTTAAAAAATGTCAAGTAACACAATAACACAATAAAAAATTAAAAGCAGATTAACAAATTTTCAATGGCCGGACGAGAGTTATCGGTTAAAAACTTTTAAATAGACAAATCCATTTAAATAAATAATTAGTTTTGTAAACATTTATTACTTTTACTTACACGAAACTGCGTTGGGTTTATACAAAAAAGCAAACACTTAACAAAGGATTTTTTTGTTATCAAAGGCATTCATACAAGCAAAATGTGTAGTAAACTGCTGAATAGACTCAATACGAGAAAAGAGATACCTGGTTGTATCTGAGACTAATTGAACCACTTTGTCGATTTAAGAAACAACTTTGTTGGTCAATTTTTACCATAAAGTGTATAACTATAGCAATATATGTACCTGTTTTATGGATTTATCTCTTCCTGCCACCAATAACAAACATAACTTTTTCGCCTTGTAAACCCTTTGAAAATTCAATGTTTTTCTTCCCGGCGAAATATAAAGAATGTAGACATTAAGGTTCAGTCGCGGAGGAATATTTTACTTCCAACATAAAATAAGTTCTCCAGAGGTGAAGATAGTTCTTAGGGAAACCACGTAGATATTGGGTCAAAGGTTAATTCTACCTAGTCAGTAATTTGTATCCTTCAGTTATAAATAAATGTATTTAATTGCTAACAAATTAAATTAATATTTTCAATTTATAACCTGACTTTGCCTGATTTATTCTTATCCCAATATAGCTTTAAACCTGGAGACTGCTATGAATCATAGCACAGAAGTACCTAATGATGGCCGTGAACCGTGGCTTTACAAGATGGCGGCTGACGTGAGTGGATTCCAATTAATATGGTTATTTGTTAGCACACCCACGCCTCTAGCAACGTCCGTTGATATAGTCATCCTTTCCGGGTATGCGTCTTTAATATTGTTTAATGCTGCGTACATTTAAAGAAACGGGCTTTATGAAACATATTTACAATGTAATAAGATTCGTAGTTAAAGTAAAAAAACAAACTAAATTAAATAATTTAAAGAACTAAATTTCTAGGGAAGAAGGAGAGAGGTATAATAGTAGGGTGAAAGAAAAAAAGAGGTACAAGTTGAGACAGAAATATTAAACATATAGCCTAGGTTCAGGTAGTAAAATGTGGATGTATCGAGAGGACAAGAGAGAGAGAAAGCGGGGGATAAAATACGAATTAAAACAGAGAGAATAATGAATTTGTTGAATTTGTCAATGTATGTATATTATACAGTTCGTGTTAAACATTCTATGCGCAACCCATGTGTAACATTTAATTGTATATGCAGCCGAACTAGGTTTTGGAACTAAACAAAATACGGTTTCTTAGGCGTTCTCTTACTGAGTTTTGAAAACATGTTTACTTCCACCACGTATATAAAAAATCTTTAGGACTTTGTAAGCATACAAAAACTGTAAGGGAAGCATATTATTTATAATTTTAAATAAAGGCAAAGAGTGTTGATATTTTGTGTGATTAGTGATAATGTGAATATACTTTTTCTGAAAAGATATTACCGCTTTCAAAGTAGCTGAATATGTTCCACCAAACAAGCTGACCCATAGTCCAACCTACTATGAACTAATGATAAGTAAACTGGAACGGGCATTGTTTCAAGAATGTAGAACATTCTTAAAGTTTTATTTAATTATTTAGTTTTAAAGCTTTTAATGTGTGATTTCTAGGTGTATCCAGAATCGATCGTTATACCTAAGTATTCTATCGACTCAACCTGCTCAATATTTGCATATGCTCTGACACACTTCATATTTATACACACACACACACACGATCGGAACATTTTTACCTAATAAAGTTTTGCGTTAAGGGCAGCCCGACTTCCATAAGAGCATAATGTTAACTAGGTGACACATATCTCTGGTTCAGTAAGAGAGTCATATTTTTTATTTTTTTTTTATTTTAAGATTAGGTCTTTGCCTAGTTTCTATGAGGAGTTTTTGTTTTTATTTAAAAAAAATATATGATTTAAAAAAGTGTGTTTAAATTTACAATTTTTTAATAGAAAAATATGTTTTATTCAGCAAACAAATATATGTATAATTTTGAAAATCCTCATGATAGGAACTAATATATAGTGCCAAAAACTTCATGTAAAATTTTATTATGAAATTTCATTACCCAGTAGTTCTTGAGAAAAGTGTCACGAAAGTTTAAAAATGACAAATTTTGGAAAATCACAAAAACAGCGGAAAACATAAAACATATTTTACATACTTGGCTTTAATACTCACCTAAAAATGAATGCAAGCTGTTTTTGTTTATTTTTTATTGACAATTTATAAGAAAATATTTATAAAGTTTTATATATCGTTGGAAGGAGGAAATTCTGAAGAATAATAATTAACAAAAAAATGAATAAACAATTTTTTTTAGGTTGGGTTGCCCTTATTAAATAGCTTATGTGTTGACTCTCTGACAAATAAAAATACCCAGCCTAAATAAAAAAATCTCTGGAGCAACAAATTTCACACACATTAAGTAAAAACTTCTTGAAACCAACTGAAACTCAAATTTACTGATCTTCTAGTTTGCTGTTTGCTATTATAGCTTTTTTCTTTTTTTCTTTTTTTCTCGTGGTTTTAAGAAAGGAAGATACCTTCCAGTTTACACACCCGCCTTTAAACATACGCAATACGTTAGGCGCCTATAAGCACAGAGGATATAAGTAATACTTCTTATATCCTCTGTGCTATAAGTTAGAAAAAGTAAACCATTTTATTGTATTTACACATTACGTAATTCCTAACATAAGCAGTCTTTATGAAAAGTAGGCGTAGCGAGAAAACTTTATGTTCCAGTCAGTGCTAAATTCTAAGGAAAGCAGGCCTACAAACAATATCGACAAAGGTAGATTGCAAACCGTAAAGACACCAGTTTATTACACGTTCTGTTTATTCCAACTTCCAGTAACCTCTGATTTATAGTTTCTTTTCGAAGTTTCTCTTAATGTCCTGAAAGTTGTGAATGAACCGGAAACAGTAAAAGAGGCCGGAAGCTGTGAACTTCACCCTCGCCCCTACCTAACCTAACCTAAATTCCCATTAGCAGGATCGTTTATTGACAAGGGTAAAGTGGGCTAATCAAATAACACTTGAAGGTGGAATAGTGTTGTAAAATGATTCATACGTTTTTGCTGCCTTTTGTGAATGAAATGAGGGCGGGTGGGGGGGGGGGGGGGGAGGTAAAGGGTAGGATGATTATGTGGGAGGATAATAGACCTTGAGTTTTGTATGTTTAGGATAGCTTGGGAAGAAAGGCTTCAAGTACCGTTGACTGTTTTGTGATAAGGCAGTAAGAGACTTGGGGCTAACTTTTGTTTAGTCAAAATGTTGTATTGGAAATTATTAATTCTCTCAGTATTTCTTTTTAGAAATGTTGACACTTTTTCTTCATAATATATTTTAAAAATATGGTTACAAATTTGTTTTACATTTAATAAACCACACATTTTTAACATTCGTAATTTAAAGCAATAATAATTTGTATTCATCAACTCATTTTAACGTTAATAGCTCAATTATAGTGGTAGGTCCGATATTTCTAAACAAGAGGGGCATGATGTTTTAAATGGTAAGAATTGTATCCCTTTTCCTGGAGAAAGTATTAAACATTTTATGGGAACACTACGGACATGGGGACATGGACAGTTAACACATTTACAATACCGAAAAGTTTTAAGGATCCAAATAAATTCTTTTCTTTCAGTTCTCAAATCATTTGCAACTTAGGATCGCGGATGTGAAGGTATTTTTATTCCTACTTCGGTGAATCAGAGATGAACAGCGGAGAAGACGAAGAGGTGAAAGGTGACCATCTGACTCACCATCAAGGTCAACTCAAGGATCCGTTCCTACGATTAACCTATGATTTAATTTAGAAGATATCCGACGAGGTTTTTATCTGATCGGTTAGTTCATTTGAATTTCCGGGACTGAGAACGGGAGGTTTTTCATCGCGTCTTGGATTACTAAAGTAGTGGTTACTGGAGTTAGTGAGTTTAATGTTGGTTTTATTTTAAAGGGAGATAAGAGAACAGACGCTCATCCGACACATGAAGCGATTATTCTCTTCGGTAAATTAGGTACAATTATTATTCGGTACGTTGACAATTATGTTAGACCGATGGTTAGCGTTCCGTACTTTATAAGGAAACCCGAACTCTTATAGCATCTTCCTTTGTTTATCAATCTGACTGTCGGTCTGTTACAATTAATTTACTCCAGAAAGTATACGAGTAAGGTGACATTTGAAATAGTCATAATAATGTATATGGTAACCCTTATAAATTAAAATAACTAGAACACAAAGTGTTTTACTATTTAAGGGGACCCGCCGACAAAATTCGACATTTTTGGAATTTTGTTTATATTTTAGTTTTGTATTCTACATACATTTCTGAGTATGTGTGCAAAGTTTTAGACCTTTTTGGTCATTTTTTCATATTAAAAAAACTAAATAAAAAGGTAGTGCAATTGAGCTGTGTGACTATATTTTAATGTATTTAATATCAGACAACTATTTCTAAAAAATATTTTAACTTTTTGAGATAAACATTGAAACGCAATATTTTTTCATTTCGTATCATTCGCATTGTACATGACATTCTCAAGCAATGGGCATAAGAACAGATATTTTTTATAGATCTGTATCCACCACTAATTCATATTACGTAGGTATCACAGATCATATTATGCAATATTCCAAGCAACCTGAGGCTATTTCAAAATTATGAAGTTAAGGCCTATAAAAAGGAAGCTTCTTTGTGGTTGGGGGAAGAATAGGGAGGGATTATTGTGAGTCTGTGTGCCGCTATTTTTGTTTTTATCTCACGTTTGCTTTAGATTTTTTGTAATGGTATTTTTGTGTGGGCACTGCGGTGGCTTGTTATTCTAGTGCTGTTCTTATTTATAATATTTGTACATTTTTTAAATTGTGTGTTTGCTTCTTTTCTCTCTCTCTCTCTCTCTCTTCTTTTTCTATAATAAATATTATTGTGAAGTTATGTTGTTTATTGTTACCTATGCGGACACTAATCCATAGATGTATACTTTTTGTAATTACTTTTACTTAACATTTGTTTTATGAAATAGTTAAATTCACGATATTGCGGATTCTCAACAAAAACAATAGTTTTGTTTTTACATTAGCAGTGTTTTAGCTGGTGGTTTTTATACAACTTAATGTTTTCATGCAAATAATAGGAACATATATTTCTCTGAAGTAAAAATATGTATTTACATATTATGTGTGTAATATGTATATGCATTTGGTTATTATTAACCAAAAAATTGATTCGTTTAATATTTACCTTATAACTTTATTCCTAGAAACAGAACATTTTTTCCATTCCTAAAAAGCTTCTTTATATTATATTCTCAAAATAAAAACATTTTCAAATTGATTTAAAAAAAATTATTCAAAATTAAAAAATTTTTAAAAAACGATAAAAAAAATGGTTAATTCAAAATACATACAAGTATGGGGGAAATGTTCCTCCCCCCCCCATCCTCGTTTATAGTTTTAAAAATACAAAACAACTTATGTCTTTGGAGGCGAATCCCTTAATTTTGTGAAGGGCAAAGTTTGGTAACATACAAATATATATGTTTTACATACATTTGTGCATCGTTTAAAATGGCTTCATTTTTAGACATAGAAGATTTGTTAACACTGAATGATGCAGACACCTCAATTGAAAAGTCTCAGCCGTGTTGTGTGAAATTGGAGCAGTCTGAGATAAATCAACTTTTTCTGTCTATTTTACTCACTAAATATATCTCAATAAAACAGTTACCATTGGAAAGCAAATATTTTAAACTTAAATTCTTGTATTTACAAATGTGTTCTAAAACGTATATTTAAATATGTAATCATCGTTGTAAAACTGCAGTCGTCTAAATCACCTGACGCCGAGCGAGAGCACACAAGGAAATTACTCAAATTCGACTCTTTGAAGGCACATAACTTTTGACAGACTTGATTTGAGAAGAAGATAATGACATCATTGGATTTCTCGACATGTCAGTGTTCTACCACTGCCTTCGAATCGTCAAGCTTATAATTTCATAAATATGATTTTGTCCATAAACCTTTGTAATTGGACAGTTGTTTTCAACCTATGAAAAAGTTTATTTTTCAATCGATATACCTATTATGAATCGATATATCTGCATAACGATATTTATATCGTTTTGAAGAGAAAAAACTCTGAAGATTCTTTTAGTGTTTCGTTAATTTGATTTAGATTTCAAATGTTGGTAGGTAATGCTTTCCGGGTTAATGAGACCGTACGCCATTATCCTAGTAGCAGTCTTGTAGTAGGCACATACAAACTGGGATTTTCTAAAAAAAATTGTAATTGATATATATTTGTTTACACTTCTATTTAAAACTAAATTAAAAAACTTTTTTGTATTTTGAAACAAATTACAAACATTTTTTAGATGTTTTTTGTAGGCATAAAGTTAGATTTTTTGCTTTCCGTTACTGAACATTTTGTGATTCATCAACCACTAACTTTTAAAATTTCCATCAAACAATTTTGTGGTTACATATATGAATTATTTGGATATTTTCTTACAAAAAAGCTACTGAATAATATTGGATTGGGATATAATTACTATATTTGGTGAATTTTTTTTTAATTCTTGCAAACGCTCCAAAATGACCTACATTGCATAATGACCACTTATAGGGTTAAAGAATTTTGTGTAATTGTAGTTTTTTAGCTTAACTAAAATGCTAAAATGTTTATAGATCTAATTTTTTTTTTGACAAAATTACAAATAAAATTACTTTTAAACATAGACCTATACGGTGATATTGTATTCGATAGGAGATATGAATAAACGAATGAAAGTAATGTCGGGCAAATATTGAGCGTTACCATTACACTGCAAGTTGAAAGACGATTTCAGATCCAAGTCTAAATCAATCTGTTTCCCATTTAGGCCTACATACAGGATCTGTCTATGTAGTTCGTAGATCACTGTGTAGATAACTTTTCCGCCAGTTTGAGGTTTTTAGGTGGATATGACACGCGTGAATACATTTTGCCTAAAATATTAGCTACGCAAAATATTTGATCTCTTAGTCTCAAATAATTTAAATGCTATTGTAATTAGCGAATTTCCATAGGAACATATGAGCACCAATCATGGTCCCCAGAACACGTTTTGAGGTGACATTAAAAATCATATATATATATATATATATGTGTGTGTGTGTGCTCACTCTAACGGACGCAATTTACATCCGATTTGGACCAAATTTAGTACACACATTGGGTTTCTAAGTCGCTTAAACTGGTAGGTTAGCCAAAAAAATTGAACGGAAGTAGACCAAATCTTTGCCCGGAAGTAACTTTATGTATATATGTGTGCGCACTCTAAAGGACGCATTTTATGTCCGATTTGGTCCAAATTTAGTACACTGGTTGGTTTTCTAAGTCGTTTGGACGAGTTCATTAACCAAAAAAATTTACCGAAAGTAGACCACATTTTTACCGGAAGTAACAATTTTTTGAGATTTTTCGTACTAGAATTAATTTTTTTTAAAGTTTTCTTTTAAAAAAATAGACGTACGAAATAATTCTGCACATTTTGTTTTTTAACGCGACCTTATAGCCCATCTGGTTCCCCCAAAAACAATCAAAACGTAAAATACCGTAAAAGTACCAAAATTAAATCCACGGCTTTTACCGTGGTGACCGATGGCAATTTATTTGGTACATGCTGGCAGCACCTTCGTGAGTAGATCAATTTCCCAAATAGTTGCTTGAAACCCAAAAACATATATAAATTTAATTTTGGAAATTCGCTCAACTCACGTCAGCGGTTCAGCTGCGTGGTCGAATTATTTTTCCTTTACCTAACTTAGAGAATAACCAACGGCTATGTTTCGGGTATCAAGCATCCATACCAAATGTACGAAATATTATTAGTGAATTTCGAAGAAGATCAGTTATTGCAGTGACTGTAATAGTGAGACCTAAGGTCGGGCCAATGTGCATTGATCATAATCCACGCAAAATGTTTAGGGTGTCATTGAAAATTGTATACGTATTCGAACTATAACGGCCGCATTTTACTTCCGATTTAGTCCAAAATTGGTACACACATTGGTGTTATAAGATATTCGTTAACCAAAAAAATCCAACAACTGGAAGCACGTTTTTTTACCGGAATTAACATTTTTCTGAGATTGTTCGTACTAAAATGAAACCTTTTGTGGGATTTTTATCTAAAACAAATACAGCATATAATAATACTATTCTGCACATTTAATTTTTTTACATGACCTTATAGACCATTTGGTTCCGCCAAAATCGATCAAAACGTAAAATACCGTAAACGTACCCGGTTAAAATCCACGTTTCCGCTGCCAGTGAAGCGAAGCAATCCATATTCCGAGGCAGTGAGGGGCAAACTCGCAAAGTGCAGTCCATAATCCAAGGTCGCATGGTCGAGGAGCAAACTCGCAAAGCAAAGTAATGCTTGAGTCGTGGCTGGAAGATGAGGTGCAAACAAATTCTACTAATATGTTTTGTACGTGGATTCATCTATTCAGAACCTTCGTAAGTAGACCAATTTCCCAAATAGCTAGTTAAAACACTAACACAAATATTAACTTAATTCGGAAATTCGATCCACTCTCGTCAGCGGTACAGCCGCGTGATTGAACTGTTTAATTTTAAGGGTAGTTATCCCATTTCAGTTTTTGAGTCAAGTTATCCGAAAGCAAAATGGTTCTTCTTTCTTGTATATATCTTTAGAATAATATGTATACCAAATACCAGCTCTCTACCTTGTAGGAAGTAACTGGAATTTATAACTATTGCATAGAGGTAGTTACTCCATTTGTACCCTAAATGAAATCGAAATATTTTTTACGAAGTTTACTCCATTTTGTGCTAATTCACCACTATGCCAACTTTGCTACCGATGCGTGAGCAAACATTGCGAACACACATACAAATTTAATCATACAAACGCTATTTTCTTTACAGACCTACATACTGTATAATATATCGGTGTAAATTATTAAAAATATATATCTTCACTGATTTCCTACTTCAGAATGTTTGTGATGGTATTTTCTTGTTAGCGAATTGCCATATGAAAGATTAGCTGTTGCACTGACTTTTATAGTGTGACCTAAGGTTGAGAGTAGTCAATGTGCAGGGATCATGTCGCCGGAACACGTTTTGGGGTGTCATTAAAAATTGTACATATAGTCTATATGTATGTATGTTTTTGCACTCTAACGGCCGGATTTTACGTCTGATCTGGTTCAAATTTGGTAAACACGTTGGTTTTCTAAGTGGCTTGGAAGAGTTAGCCAAAAACATCAAACAACCGGAAACTCGTTTTTTGATAGAAAGTAAATGATTTTTGAGATTCTTCTTACTAGAAAGAAATTTTTTGGGGTTTTGTGAAAGAAAATAAATATAGGAGATTATTCTGCCTCTTTTGTATTTTGTTTTTTTACAGGACCTTATAACTTGTCTGGTTCTACCAAAATCTATCAATACGTAAAATACCATAAAAGTACTGAATTCTAATCCACGAGGGCGATTTTAGCAAGGGGCAGCTTCTGTTTTGAGGCCGATGACCGGGATGCAACTCGCGATGCGAGTTTGTCCGCAAAGCGAAGCAATCCAAATTGCTAAAGGGAATTTCTGCGAGACACTTTATATAAAATCGAAATCTATTTCTACGTTAAGTATGCCAACTTAACAAATTTTGTACGCGATGATGGCTGCAAAATACACGTTATCCACTGATGCATACAATCAAAAAAATAACTTTGTATTCGTTACTGTTTGCACAGCCAATAGAGGGCTCAATCAAATCTCATTATTTAATCAATATACAAAATTACATTACTGTGTTTGTACTACTTCTAGTCGTATTGAATAGCGGTAGGTTTGCTAAGTGCAAACATCAGCTACATTTAAATTTTATAAAATATGTCCTGTATTGCAGAAATAATAAACTAAAGAAGCCACCCGTTATATTAATAAATAGTACAGTATGGGCCAAAATAAACCGTCCTGAAATTAAAGCAGTTGTGGTTGGTTTTAG